>CAJPEX010001533.1:0-55475 GCA_905338405.1 Notodromas monacha
AAATGCTACTGTTTTTTTTTTCTACAGCTTCTCATTAGAATCAGAACATTGAACCCGATCGACGAAATGTCTGCACTTTCGTCAGGATTATTAAAAAATATCTACCTCGATTCAAAATGAAATAAATAGATTTTTATGCGCGATTTGAAGCTAGTAATTTTTTTGTTTATTGCAAATAAAGCCAGGAATTATCTTTCTATCGAGAGCCTTGAGTTTCTAACTCGTGGGATATTAAATGAGAGATGACTGGCCATTGATCCACTTCCAAGATTTCCAGCTTATCTTGTTAATATAACTCTTGAGCTCTTAAGAAGCAGGCACTTGCGTCCTGTCCATATAGCACCCTTATTTTGTAAAGGATGGTGCTATTGACAAGTTGCCGCTATAAGGGGCTACCCTTTCTTAAGAAGAAAGGCCAGAACAAAAGGTCGTAAACTTTTTTTCTTCTTCTCGTTCGAGTTTCCATCTGCAGACTGTAACGTAAAGAAATATAGAGAGATAGATGTCAAATAGCAGTTCATTTTGAACTGAGACCGATGAAGCAAACATTTGAAATCATAACGTGGAGAAGAGGGTAGTTTTTTAGGAAAAGATTCTTCCACGATTGTCAAAGTCAATGTAATCAAAGAAGGGGAAATACAGTGTATGTTCTGTTTGTCCCTCGGAAGATTATAATTCGAACTATTTTTTGTCAGATACCAGCATAGTTATTCTAACATTCTTCTTTAAGGTTATTTTTATGCTACTATGAAAATTTGACCTCGACCGGAAAATTTTTACTGAAAATATGCGGGAAACGAGATCATTTTACGACCGCATACATCAGAGGTTTTCCATATTCGTGAGTTGCGGAGCCATGTTTGGGATCAACTGTCATGGCGGAAGCCTTACAGCAAATTTCTATAATTTTGTAGACCTCAATTGAATTATGACACATAGTAGTACGAACTTGTTTCATGCAGGAAGAACCGTTTACTTTATAAGCTCATTGCTAATCCCTTTATGCAGAAATGTCAATTTTTTCGATGCTTTTTCAGATAGTTCGGTTCATTATGGGGATGAATTTTCCTCGCTTGGCCATTGGCCACTGAAATAAGTCGAAGAGAATCATTGAGGCAGGGATTTTCGATCTCCTATTCTCACAAATGCTCAATATGTAAAGCTGTCAGGATTTTGCGTGTATCATCGTGAACATTGACTGTGAAATTAATTAAAATTTGAAGGCGCATTGCGTTTGTGCCAAAGTTCTTCTCACCTTGGTTCTATATTTCCACACACTATGCTGAAGTTTTTGCAAGCTTTGTTTAGCCGGAAAGAATTTCCCGAACTTTTAGCTTCGTCTTTATTCGAATCAGATCATTCGCTTTCATTTCGAGTTATCGAGGTTTAACTGAATCATTATTTTTTTCTGATAAAGGCTTAATAATTCGCGTAGCACAACGGTATAATAGTTTTTCTAAGTTCCCGATATTTGATTATTTATTTATTATCTATGCCTAATCTTGCTTGTAAATAATTGACCTTCGATTGAGTTCAAACCGCACGTAAAGAATGCAGGGAAGGGAATGGATAAGCTCTTTAAATTTTTAGCCAGTCCCCGTCATTTTCTGGTGATCATAATATAGTACAGTAATTGATTTCATTGGTATTCGAAACAAGAAGACGCGCAGCTCCTCAGCACTCCGGAAATAATTTCCGTAATTTACGAGATTTTTTCGAGGTTCAAAAAATATCCGGATGAGGGAGTTAGATGTGAATTGTTTTCGCGTTTTTCTTTCTTCTTCAGATTGGCGCTCTGTTACGTGGTTTGTGGAAACGTGGCAGTTTCACGAGAATGCCCCGGATTGCACGAAAGCGGAAGAAGTGGGTTCGGAAAGGCCGCTGAAGGTGCTTCTTGTGCGGTTTGGGCAGTGGCGGAACAACCGCACCGAGTATTTGTGTCCTCGCAAAAGGCCTCATCGAACCCGCGGCAAACAGGCATTTAGGGTGAGTCCCATCCCCCCTTTTTTCTAAAATCTCCCGTCCCATATTTCTCTCATTTGAAAAAATGAAATGTGATTCATACGAAGAGAATCATGAAGCAATTTACTGAAAGAAAAAAAAGTCACATTTTCCTAGTTCAGCTCCAGAGTGTTTCATCATCATCACGCGCTCGTATATATAAAAGAGATACAGGACCATTTCCCTTCTGAAGCGCTGGACGAATTGTCGTCATTGAGATGACTTCAGGGTTACGTATTCCTTTTTTGTTTATTACTGTGCCGCTAATAATGAATTTCATAATTAAATAACCTGCTACAAATCCTGACGTCATGGGCTTTATTCTAAAGGGAAAAACCACCCGATTATTACGCCCTTAACGGGGCATAGGCAGTTTTTCCCTCGCGCTTTTATATACGGAACTAATACGCGTTAGTGTTGGCACTCCATCGCGCGAGAGAAACCCCTGGAAAAATGTGGGTACGGGTACTTCATTTCTAGGAAGGGTTCGGTTCGCGAGTTTCTGTTGAAATAGGGTGTTTTCCCTGTTGGTTTCCGGTTTCGTTCATATGATTTTTTTTTATTTTTTTTATTTTTTTTATTGCGCATTGAACTTCATAACGGCTGCTGCTGAATTTCTGCGCGGAAATCGGAACAGTTTCGAATGCCCTTCGGCGGCGTTAGAGGCGATTGGCTGGAAATATACACATTTCCCTCAGATAATGTACACATTTCCCCAAGGACGAAAAATCTTTCTCGTTTTTTTCATGAAAGTCTATTTTCAAATTTCAAACGAATTTTAAACTTACGCAAAAAATGCATTTCCGAAACCATCCCACTTTGTGAATAACGGAGGACAACTCCTTGCTTTCTGGAATCCGCGTAAATCATCGACAATTGCTTGAAACATCGAAAGAATGTCTCCCAAAAGTCCTGCTCATGTTTCTATTTTTTTATGTAATCTGTAAGAAGAAAACCAAAAAGAAAATTTGGAACAGCCGATTTTTGAGTACACATCTCGACGATGGTGAACTCACAATCTCTGATAACGGAGTCGTGATAGAGCCAAAAAGATTCTTACGCTAAGTAAGGTGTGGCTATTTATTAAAGTGTAGATCTAAAACTCCTGTCACCGTTGTACTGCCTTGAGCAGCGTGGTGCACTGACCCAAAGCAGCTCCCAAAGGGCTTCTCCCAAGAGTCTTTTTTTTAAACTGCTTGGTATACATTTTTACCTGCTTTTATATTTTACCTTGTTACTTTAAAATCAGATCTTGCCATTATCATTCTACAGGCGCCTCTTCCAGTATTAACCCTACCAGTAAATTGAAGACATTTTAGAATGATGTTCAATATTAAATATTTTTTCTAACTTGTGAGGAGTTTGCGGTTGCAAAAAAATTAGATCCCGAGTCTGGAGCATTTTTATGATATATACTTCGGAGGAAGATGACGATACCTTTCGAATATACTAAATTGTTTTACTGGAATTAAAACGATGATTTGCTCAATATTCTTTAGATTTCCGACAAAACTTTAAATTTCTCGTACATCGGATTCAGATATAAATCTGTTTCCTCACTCCAGTACTTTTTGAAGCTCAATCGAATTTCCGTCTTGTCACCTAGTTCAAAACCAAGATGGACACGATGAAAAACAAAATAGTTTTTGAATATGTTCTCAGTATAGCGATGAAATAGAACAACGCGTCTTTATTTTTGAGTGTTCGGGATGAATGAGCAGCCGAAAAACTGAAAAATGATCGTGTAAAAGATATCCCATTTATCAAGAGTGGTTCAATTGACGTGATACATTTGAATGAAATCCATGAATTTGGCTGGGGAATGATTTCCTTAATATGAACTCTCGAGAAATTGTTTCCATCGCAGTTTTCCGCGTTTAAAGATTTTTACATACATATGAAACAATTTCTCAGCAATTTTTATCTGCAAAAACTTTTTTTTATTGCCGCTTTTGATAAATTTAAATAAATTGCGCTAAGTTCTAGCACATTTTTTTATGAACCCTAATTCCGTGAGGATATTCTCCCTCTCCCTTTTTGTGTGTAATGTTAACAATTATTCTACATTTCTTAGAATAACGGAAAGGGAATGATATAAAAAGTCTTCCCTAGCGCCTTTGGGACCCACAGTGAAGTCCCATAGTACCCGACTCTTGGCGAAAAGGTTCGGATTTTTGTTTTTACTTGGGTTATGTTGCTTAACAGTTACAACAAATCTCGTTATAACGAATTTTTGTGCATGATTCTGTGTATTGCCCATTCAGGGATTCCTCAATAAATGGCTGAAAATGTAGAAAAAAATTAGAATATGTAGCATGAAAAATTAAAAAAAAAATTAATCGTTTTGCATAGAAAACTTGGTGTCCAAAAAAAGCACGTCAGGACATATTCTTGGAAATTCTTTTGCTCATCCATTCTAGAATTTATGACTCTTTCAGATAAGCAGTATGTTAGAAGAATGCTTTTTTTATGTTTGAAAGAGCTATGAGTGAATACGTTGATTGAGAAGGAAGTGCAGTATCTTTGCCATTTGTAATTTTGTTTAATTTTATTTTATTTTTCAAGACAAGCAAAACTTTTGTACAAATGTTAGTTTGTTTGAAGGAGAGTTATATTTACATCAAAAGATTTCTCTTCATTTAATCAATAGTTCTCATTAACTATGCTAGGTCTTGAATTATTTGTTTCAGAAGCATTATAAAGTATGTATTCCCCATTTTCAAAAAAATTCCAGTTTGAAATATGCTAAAATCTTTAATCTCGATATAAAGAATTTTTCATTACAACAAATTTTTTCTCTGGTCCCTGGGAGTTCGTTGTAACGAGATTTTACTATTAAGAAAAGTAAAAGTGAGGGAGGTGCGAACCAAGGGCCTTATTTTCCGAGAGAAAACCGGGTGGTTCGTCGTGATGATTACGGGACTGGTCATCATCATCATCATCATCATCATCTGGGCTATTCCCACAGGCAGGTGGATCGAGGAAGCGTACCTATCGGGTTGGCTGGAGTATATACTGTAGAAAGCAAAGCCCCGAGCAGATGACCGATGACAAGGTTTTCTTGAGCGATGGCAGGTTTCCTAACCGGCGACAGGAATGATAATCGATCGGGTATCAGATCACGGTCGATTGCCAGTACTGACGGGCGCCGCGGAAACCGTGTTGCTGGCGGTTAAATGATGTCCCCGAGATAGCGCTCGCTTGTCCCGTGGCGGCGGCGCTCCCCCGACCCGTACTGCTGCTGAGGCGGCGGCTTCGGTCCATATAAAGACCCGCGTCCGCCCGGGACTAAGTTCATCATTCTCGCCCGGAAAAAAATTCTCTCTTCCGATCGAGGCCAGCGAATTTTTATCCATTCATATATACTGTATATTTTATTTTTTTTTATTTTTAGAATCATCATCAGGCATGAATTGGTTCGTTTCCGTGGTCGGCGCTCATTCATCCACAGTTTATTTTCATTTATTTTATTTTGTTGAAAACTCGTATCCGACTCAACTTGGGAATGTTGAAAATTTGTTTTTCTTTAATTTACTGTTGTTAGGAAACGTGGAAAGAATGTGACGCGTTACGTAATTTCCCCCATCAAATAAGGTATAAATTTTGTTCATACGCCCGTATCATTCAAGACAATAAATGGAACATGTGTCGATTTCAAGCATTTTGGATGATTAGAAAATCATTTGACGAAAATAATTCATCTTAAATTGGCAAAAAAATTCAAACCTCATTAACTGTACTGTATATATATTGTTTCTTGAACATAATGGGGATTTTCGTGCATTAAAGAGATTGATGACTTGTCGACTTGGATTTTATGAATTTATCTCGTTTTGTTTCGCTTCTTTTTTTTCTCAAGTCTCTTGCAAAAATGACCGATACATTATTTCCCGGTCGAAGTTTTTGAGTTTTTCATTTTTGACAGGTATAGAATCTGGTGATGGCTTCCATTGAATATCAATCCTCCGTGATAAAATGCAGAAAATATTTTCAAAAGTTTTTTTCTTGAGTCTCTAGCTTTTATCGTTTTCTTCAAAAATTAAAAAGAAAATAACATTTTCCAATGAGAGTTCAAGAGTCTGTATCCGATATTGAACTCGTTTCTTGTGGCACACGTTGAAGTCATAAAGATTAAATACCAACGTGGTTGATTTTACGAAACTAGAACAAGGCTGTAGACATCATTTATCAATTTTGAAAAGGTTGGTACTACGAAGGATTTCCGCTTTCAAGATTCATAGATTACTGCTGTTCTCATGGGAACCAATGCAATTTTCGATGTCTCTTGATGAGAGACGTAGTGCAACTCATGCTTTTATACGAAATACAAGTGTAAAAAAAGTGCATTGCTTCCTGGAGGAGTTTACTTTGATATGATCTAAAGTACTTGTACTATTTTCCAAAAAAACAACTATGAACAATTTCCTATTGTGTTATCTGAAGTACAGTATTCAGAAATTCAATTTCCTGCATTTTGTGATTCACAAAAATTAGAACCATGTTGCATGCAAATATAGGGTACAATTTCATTGCATTGAAATTCGTCTAATTGGAGGATTGCATGGATTATAATCCTTGAAGATCAATTAATTATTTCTAGTCACCAAATACAAAAAAAAAATGCTCACCCTACCTTCCTGTGGCAATCTTGATGAATAAAGTAGGACACGTCACATTCAAGTTAATTCTTTAGCGGTTGAAAAAAAAAGAGATTAATTGACTGTCGCGTGTTTTCTGAAGAGATTAGTTCCCATCTTCGATAAACCATCAGACTTGACCTCACTCCGGGGTAATTCTTCCTGGGCGCAGCGAAACTTGCATCAGTTGGTGTCAACGCGTGATGACTTGGATTTATTCGCATCGTTTAATCTTTCGAGTAAACAAGCCAACTGGTTATTGGTCAGTTCACACGCCCAGCAACTCGAAGGGGATGAACGAGTAAATGGAATCGATTGCCACAACAGTACATTTTACTCGAATCATCGATCAACATTTTTTTTTTCCACTGTCCTTTCGCTCGCTGCGCGATTGCACAAAATGAATCATCCAAATTTTTCCTTGCGAATATGCCGCTTTTATCATAAAACGTCTATCCGGTCTATAAAAAAAAAACTGAAGTGATGGGCCAATTTTGCATAATATTCAAAGACACACTTTTTTTCCATCCAGTGAGTTCATTGATTTGAATCGTGCTTTCAGCGAAATCTGAAACGTTTGAAGTGGAAATCAGAATATTAAGTACCGTGAGCCAACCGAAAAGATTTTAATTGTAACGATAGATTCAGTAAATTTCTCACTGCATTCGAGTTAATGCGTTTATTTGTAGAAGCAGTCGTAAGCTTTAATTCAGCAACTAAAGCGCCATCAGATTCACGACACATTCTGATTATTTCAAGCAATTTTTTTTTACGCTGAAGGTGCCGGTTGATTTACAAAATTTTTATTTTTGCTTGCATAAACTGAATAAATAAAAAAAATTGTGCATTAGAAGGAGGGGACTGCTCATCGATCTCTTGCCGTTATTTCGTTTTCCAATTCAATTTATACAGCGGGATTTCCTTGGCAGGACTTGCGAGCCAGAGAGCAGCCATGTTAAATAAAGCATTTCTCGGTGCTAGGAAGAATACGATTCACCCCAGTCCCGATTACGAATTCAGTACAGCTCATGTGTACTGAGCAAAGAGCCGGACCATTGCCGAATATGGACCACGCCTTTCGTGGGCGGTCTGTGAGAAAGGACCGAGAAAAAAAAACAAGACTGGACTTGAGTAACTGTGAAACTTGCTTGGATTTTTTTTTTTGGGCAACGCCGGGTCCTGTCGCCTTGAAGTTATTCCGTATAGTTCCTTTGCTCCTTTCTCAATCTTTCTGGCGACTAGGATCTTCTTTTTTTTAATGCTGGATTATATATGTGATGGTTTGCATAACTGGACATTGCCTCTTCTTCAAGAATTTTGAATTGCATAATATAACTGAGGCTAGTGATACAGTATATCAAGTTATGTTCGACAAGTTTCATTTAAAAATTTGCTTTCGCAGTAAGAAATTTTTTGCTTATACAGTACTGTGCTGTATTTTCGAATTATATTTATTTTTATCATTTCCGAACGTGCGGCTTTTTCATAATTTTTAAATAGCTGAATCTTGCCCATGCTCATTGAATTAGAGTAATTTGAATTTTTTGCGAGGACGTGCATTTTTATTTTATTTCACAGAGCTTTTCAGAGCAACACACTCCTTTTTTTAAATATCAAAATCATTGACGGCGAGTCTTAATAAAATTATTTCCACGTACTTTACTGCATATACTTTTAATGTATTTAATTTTATTTTCCCAATTTCTTTGTTTATAAATTCCTTCGCAGGTTTTAGGATTTTATTGAGTTTTAGTTCTCAAACGATTCTTGTTTAAGTTTTTCCTGGTCCGAACACACAGTTCATCAAGCATCAGCTTCTTCACAGCATGATTAATTTTACAATGAGCTATTTTTTGATTTTTCAATCATCGTTTCAGTACCTACGAAGAGTCGAATTTTTTAATTCTTGCTTGTTTGCAAATTGCAGCTTGATTCAAATTTAGACCAGATCGTTTTCCGGAAACATAGGATGAGTTGTCAGAAAGAATTTCGGGACCTGAAAATGCTTCATCCTTATAGAAATACAGCATTACGTTCGAATGATTTGTCCGCGGGAATTTGCAATTCTCGACGTCGTCGAATTTATTTATTTTTTATTGTTTGAATAAGCATATGACGAGAAAAGCGAAATTCGTGACGAAGACGTCGGTGGCTGGCTGGTGACCCGATTAAGCGATCAGACCAGAGCATGTGATTGATGTCTTTGCGAAGATTCCCGTGGACTTAATCAACTTGGTCCTAGGATAAAATTTATTGGCCTTTTGCCCCCATAAATCTGATCGAAGCTGTTTCCCACCGAGTTTCAACTCCCCGTTTCTTCTTTATAACCCATCAAGTCCCTTTCTGCGGTCCGCGTGTGCAACGGGTTTGGCATTTGAAAAATAAGAAAAAAAAAAAAAAAAACCCCGAAGCCGGGACTCGTCGAACAAATAACTTCCTCGTCGGACAAGACATTTCCCTGATTTATACACTTTTTTATCATCAAATTGAAAAGGAGTTTATGTTACAAGGTAGTCGAATGCATGGTTGCCGTCGTCGTCGTCGTCGTCGTCGTCATTCGCTGTTGCCTGCTCTTTTACTGATACACAGGGCTTCAATCGAATCTTGAATAGATTCGAGAAGACGTGCGTGAATAATGGGTAACTAGATGCTGTATTGACACGTGCAATGCCCTTGTTTGCATCCTGTCTTCGGTGGCATAAGCATCAGCCTGACTTTTTCGTCCTCCATCTTTTCAAGATACTTCTCCAATTTTGAACGCCAAATATCGACTTTACAAAATCAAGACAAGGAACATGAACCCGCCCTCGAGTGACCCTCACGTTCGAAAAAATTTTAAAAGGTTTTTTTTTTCGGGAAAAACCGCATTTTTTTCTAAATTTTCTGGACTTGGACTGTGAGAAAAAAGGGAGGGACTCAGTTATAGAAACGGAATTTCATTTTTTAAATTTGAATTCGGTCGAAATTTGGCGAATAAACTGAATTATTCGGAATGCTTCCTACAACGTTCCTAGGAGTTTTAGCTCAATTTTGTTCCGCAAAAAAAAAACATGTGGACAATGTTGGAAGATCTTGCTCTGAATAATCAGGCCATTATTCCCCTACGTGTTCCCCCGAAAAATTACGAACTTGAAAAGAAGATGAGTTATTACATTTGAGCTGCATTGTGAAGTTTCTTTGTTCAAATCATTTGAAGAAGCTTTTGTTCTCGGTCATCAGAAGTCGCCGACGAAATTTTAGCTCAACTCTGTGATTTTCTCAAAGTTTGCCCGAGAAAAATATTTTCGGTCGTGTTTTGGCTCGGAAGCAAAGAAAGTAGCAGAAGTTCAGTTGTCCATCAAGTGTCTCCGGAAATTTTTCCTTTGTGCTACCTCAATTTGATTAATCTGACAAAAATGCCGCCCAAAATTGATCTTCAACTCGCGTTGAAAGAAAAAAATGAAGTGCGACTTGCCAAAATATAATTGACTCAGCTCCGGAGAATCTGGGATTCCGTCAATATGCGTCTGAAAAGAGCAGATACGATTACTTTGTTTTTTCAAAATGATTTCTTCATTATTTGATGAAGAAAAGTGTTCGGTTTTTCCTTCTACAGTATACATGCTTCCATGTTCACGATTCTATAAATCGAAAAAAATGTGAATTGCAAATCCACGAGCATCATGTTTCCTCAGATACCAAAAAATGCATCCCTTGTTACAATTGGCACGTCTTTTTTTGCCAAGTGACCAGCAGTAATTTATTTCTGCTTCTTTTTTTTGCGATTCCAAAAATTTAATGACATTCCAGATGATTTCCGAGCACATTCAAGAGATAATCATTTTCACTGTGTACTGTACATGAGGTTGGAGACGGCGGACAAATCGAACATCGATGATCATTTTAAACCTAATTTCTTGGATTAATTGAGAACGCGCTGTTCAAAATTATATCTATCAAATGGATCCAGATTGAAAACAAACAAAAATTTTAGCGACTCGCAAAAAGGCTTTCGTAAAATGATTTCCGAGCACATTCAAGAGATAAACATGTTCATTGTACACTTTACGTGGGTTCGGAGACGGCGGACAAATCGAACATCGATGATCATTTTAAACCTAATTTCTCGGGTTAATTGAGAACGCGGTGTTCAAAATTATATCTATCAAATGGATCCAGATTGAAAACAAACAAAAATTGTAGCGACTCGCAAAAATGATTTCGTTGCGCAATAACGGAAGAATTTTTAAATCATTAGCCGTATAAATGCCGCATATTTTTTTGTCTTATCCGGAAATTTCGTTGAAAAAAAAAACCATAGAAGAGGAACTCGAGACCAAAGGGTTAGGGTCACATGCTGCGACACCGGAATCGCGGCGACTACTTTTATCGGTACTTGTGTTGGTCCCCCCCCCCCCCCCCCCCCCCCCCCCCCCAGAATCGCGGCGACTACTTTTTTCGGTACTTGTGTTGGTCCCCCCCCCCCCCCCCTTTGAGGCTGCAACAGTGTTTCCAACCGCGATAGGCATCAGGCATCGCATTTGCGAGCCCCCTTCGAGGCCGCCAAAGTCGTCAGCATCGTCGTCATCTTTCGTTTCCCCGGCCGTCGGATCGTAACCCGAACCCATACAGCTGGGTAACCCGAGAGAAAAAAAAGACCTCGCAGCGTTTCCGTCGATCCATCGATCGAAAGGAAACGAAACGAACCGAACTGAACCGAACGAATGTGGGCCTCCTTCATTTGCATATTTCCCGGACTGGAATGCTTAATCCGATGATATAAAATGCATACTCGCGCGGAGAAGGTGAATGCCGGTTTGATTTCATTAAAAGACACATTTTTGGTATTTTATAAAAATGTAAAATTGGCTCGAAAGTCTTCAATATTCGCAAGTCCAATATCGCGATTGTTTCTGACCAACGAAATTTTTTCGCATTCAATTCGAGAAACCCTTCTGCTTATTTCCTGTCCGTTAAGACGCGATGAGATTTAAAATCCTAATTTGTGTCTTGAGTTTAAACTCAATATTTGAATCGATGCACAGCCAGAACCAACCAACTTTTTCTCCTTCTGAGGAAATCGAAATCAATGAAAGTGTAATTTAACGATGTAATTTTTTAATGCCGGTTTACATGAATTGAACTCGTCTTACATTTGCAATATAAAAGGGCAAAATTTCAACTGAACAACACCTTATTGCAAATTTTGAGTCGAAAACTCGAAAACATAAATATTGATACTGTACTAAGTTACCTGCAGGCAAGAGTGAGAAGCTTGATTATGATTTTAATAATTTTGAATATATTGGTATATATGAAGCTGGAATATTAGTACTGTGCATCATTAATTATCAGACTCCTTGATTCTTGCGAATTAGATTTGAAATTAAGTTCATTTGAATTTGTTTTACTTTCGTTTCACATGCAAACTTTTTTGTACAATCCGCAGTTATATTGACAAGTTTCGAGGCTTCCACAAGAAGCATTTACAATTCCGCTAGTTCACATGAAAACACTATCTATGAATTCCTGATTCTGGAAAATCGTCAAATTACTGTGTAACACCAACTTTTCAAAATCAAAGAAGTTTGAGGACATTATAAGCTGATATCTTCAGTAGAAATATAACCAATGCTCTGATCTAAACGAATTCTGAACGTAAAATGAAAAGTAAGTCTTGCTTTCAGATGAAACAATTATTTATTTTTGAACCACAAAATTTAGACATTGTTTTGCAGTCGACGGCGTCTGAAATTTGAATTTTTGTAAGCGGGATCTATTGCATACTGTAAATTTGCATCGTCGAAATATTCAGAGGTGTAATTTTTGAAAATTTGTGGCGATGCAAATTAGAAAATTACCCGCAATGTTTCTGAAAGCTGAAAAACAATTCCATCGAAGTTCAAACTCAACACTAAATAGCAAGAAAGACTGCGACATTTCAAGTATATTTAGGCAACCTCAGGTCTCGGATTTTGACAAGTATTATTCAGCAAGCCAAAAAGGCGAAGAATTCATTTCCGAGGCACACATTTATAAAGGTGCGTCTTATCATCGAATAATTATTAACACTTGATTAAATATGGTAAAAGCCGGTCGATTGTGCTGCTAATACTGCGGGATGCTCAATCTCTGATGGGTGCGGGCCGGAAATCTTGTTCCTGCCACTCAGTGAAACCACTTGAATTATTGCGGCGTCAATTTACTTCCTTCTGTTGAAAGGAACCTCGGGTTAGCTCTCATAAGACCCCGATTTGAAGTGGTGAGAGAGAAAAAAAAGGCGAATCGGTTGGATCAGCAATCCGATACCCAGATATCTCTTCAACAGCAGCACGATTTGTGGAAGGAAGGCGAGAACACCGACCTATCGTTCTTCCGAATAATTCGTCTCCATTTTTTTTTTCTCGTCTCATGTTGCAGCCGACGATTCACTGCTTCAACTTCATCTCAAAGCCCTCAGATTTAGAACATTAAATTGTATTAAAAAAAAAATTAAGGTTCTCCATTTTTGGAATCGTGTCCGGTCTCGCGAATGAACATGATGAGAATAATTTTTGAGGAGTCTTTCATAAAAATGTATTCAAGGCCCGTTTTCACCCTCTTTTTGTGTGTGTGTGTGTGTGTGTGTGTGTGTGGGTTGTACTGTGCGAGTGTTCATGTATATACCCACAACTTCTGGGTGTGGGTACCATAGCCAGAACAAGTACTGTCCCACAGAGCCTTCATTTACGCTGAAGGAGCTTTTTTTTCTGTCAGTCCTAATCTACAATAGATTCTTGAATCTGGTTCCCGCAACTTTTGTACAGTACTGTAATCTGTAATCGAAAACATGAATGTTTTTGACTTCAGAAGCCAAAATGTGGATGCAAAAGGTCAAGGTTGCAGTTGACCCCATCAGGAGCAGCAGCCACATGGTTTAATCCTCACTTCTTCAGATTACCATTTAATAGAATTTCATTTTGAATGAATGAGCAGAAAGCTTTCTTCTCTGCTTTTCAGCATTCACAATGTTCAACCAACATTCCCACATCTAAGCCCTCTCCCTACCCAACCTGAATCAATTCAAATGCATTCAATCACTTCAGAATGAGAAACAGATAAATAAGCTGTATATGGATACCAAAATAAAAGATTTAATTCCACAATGTACAACTGCACAACTGATGTGTATGCATACACCCCCGTCTTTCCCTGACATTGAAAACAAAATATCATCAACAAGAATTTCAGCATAAGCCAGAATTATAGCAATTGCAGCAGTTCGTGAACCCAATTTAAAGCACGAGGTCTTCAACCTGTTCCCATATAAGGTTTAGTTGAATGAGCAATTTCGAGAGAATCTTTGATGAGAAATCATATAAGGCCAACAGTTTATCTTGATCCTCTATGATTTCAGAAAGGGTCTCCTCATTGAATTCCAATTCTGTACTTGTAAATCAATGCACCAACCAATGTATTTATGCTGCAGGAATTACACCATTTAGACACCCTGGAAAACAGGATGATTCTTTTACTTAAACGCCATGAATTTGTCAAAAGAATTTTATTTTTCTGATATATTTCATGAAGGTAAAAAAAAAGTCATGCGATTTTGGGCATCCCGGTAGTTACTCGCTTGAAACTTTGTGAGGCAAATTTTCAAATAAAAGCCTGGCTTGACTTCTATATAATCAAAACGGAATTTATTCGGACAAACATTCTTTTCGAAGAAGCGTTTTTCGCGGCTCTGAGAATCTAATTATTACTTTGCGGATGGGGGGTTTATTTTCATATGACAGGGAAAGCGCATCAAATCAATGGGGCCTTTCAACCCTGTACCTAGAATAAGCCATCCCGTTTTGTCCTCGGCTTTTACAAAGGAAACGGTATCCATGACCAAATGGACACCCGGAAAAAAGAGAGAGAAAAAAACCAAAAAGATACTCGGCGGGATGATTGACAGTCTACAACTGTGCTTTCGCTATATTCTGTCTGTCACGACGGTGTTTCACGTGGTTTCCCTCGTGTGAGTGTGTGTGTGTGGAGTGCAGTGTAAGGTCTCAAAAAAAAAAATTATATATATATAAATATTGCATATAATATAACTCCACTCGTTTTGTTGTAAACACTCACGCTTCGCTGGGTTTCCTGTATTCAATGAGCGAGATTGTTTTGAATGCTTGGCTTCAGCGTCAATCACGGAATCAACGTTGTGCACGAGTTTAGTGCTGAAAAAGTAATAACAAAAACCGTTGCTCTATTTTTATGTTATTCGATGGTCGTTATGCTCTTTATAACGAATTCCCACGCGTATAGGCCATAGTTATTTTTTAAAATCCTGAAAAGCTCGAGTGTGGCCTTCGATTGAATTAAATTCAATATTAAAGGCCGCACTGTAATCACATTCTTATGCGGCCTATATTCGAGATGAAATTTCAGTCGAAATCCAGATCCAAAGTGAAGCTTGACGCATATTTTGCTTCACATTCTTCGATGAAATATGTAAAATTCATTCCTAAAATTGAATCAAACTTATCGTGATGAACATCATCCAATGAAGTGAACGCTGTTTACTAAAATTTCAACTCAAGTATATTTCAACTGATAATTCAACTCATGACCTTATCGCGGAACAGGCTGAAGACCTTGTGCTTTAAATTGGGTTCAGTAACTGTTGCAATTGTTATAATGCTGGCTTATGCTGTAATTCTTGTTGATGATACTTTGTTTTCAATGTGAGGGAAAGAAGGGGGTGTATGCATACACATCAGTTTTGCAGTTGCACATTGTGAAATGTATTTTCTTTTATTTTGGTACCAATATACAGCTTATTTCTCTGTTTCCCATTCTGAAGTTATTGAATGCATTTGAATGGATTTGGGTCGGGTGGGGAAAGGGTTTTCTTGTGGGAATGTTGATTGAACCTTGTGAAAACTGAGAAGTGGAAAATTAAGCTTTCTGTTCATTCATTCATTCATTCAACTCATGAGCAAGCCATTAAAGCTTTGCAAGGCTTTTCTGTTTTGGAGTTCACTTTATGTCTTCGTGAGAGAATTGTGCACTTNAACACCGACCTATCGTTCTTCCGAATAATTCGTCTCCATTTTTTTTTTCTCGTCTCATGTTGCAGCCGACGATTCACTGCTTCAACTTCATCTCAAAGCCCTCAGATTTAGAACATTAAATTGTATTTTAAAAAAAATTAAGGTTCTCCATTTTTGGAATCGTGTTCGGTCTCGCGAATGAACATAATGAGAATAATTTTTGTGGAGTCTTTCATAAAAATGTATTCAAGGCCCGTTTTCAACCTCTTTTTGTGTGTGTGTGTGTGTGTGGGTTGTACTGCGTTCAACGTGTGCGAGTGTTCATGTATACCCACAACTTTTGGGTGTGGGTACCATAGCCAGAACAAGTACTGTCCCACAGAGCCTTCATTTACACTGAAGGAGCATTTTTTTTCGGTCAGTCCTAATCACAATAAATTCTTGAATCTGGTTCCCGCAACTTTTGTACAGTATTGTAATCTGTAATAGAAAACATGAATGTTTTTGACTTCAGAAGCCAAAATGTGGATGCAAAAGGTCAAGGTTGCAGTTGACCCCAGGAGCAGCAGCCGCATGGTTTAATCCTCACTTCTTCAGATTACAATTTAATAAAATTCATTTTGAATGAATGAACAGAAAGCTTTCTTTTCCGCTTTTCAGCATTCACAAGGGTTCAACCAACATTCCCACATCAAAGCCCCCTCATCCCTACCCAACCTGAGTCCATTCAAATGCATTCTATCACTTCAGAATGGGAAACAGAGAAATAAGCTGTAAATGGATACAAAAATAAAAGAAAATACATTCCACAATGTACAACTGCACAACTGATGTGTATGCATACACCCCCTTCTTTCCCTGACATTGAAAACGAAATATCAGTAACAAGAATTGCAGCATAAGCTAGAATTATAGCAATTGCAGCAGTTACTTAACCCAATTTAAAGCACAAGGTCTTCAGCCTGTTCCCAGATAAGATTTAGTTGAATGAGCAATTTAGAGAGAATCTTTGATGAGAAATCATATAAGGCCAACGGTTTATCTTGATCCTCTATGATTTCAGAAAGGGTCTCCTCATTGAATTCTAATTCTGTACTTGTAAATCAATGCACCAACCAATGCATTTATGCTGCAGGAATTACACCATTTAGACACCCTGGAAAACAGGATGATTTTTTTTACTTAACGCCATGAATTTGTCAAAATAATTTAATTTTTCTTGATATATTTCATGGAGGTAAAAAAAAAGTCATGCGATTTCGGGCATCCCGGAAGTTACTCGCTTGAAACTTTGTGAGGCAAATTTTCAAACAAAAGCCTGGTTTGACTTCTATTTATTTCAAACTGAATTTATTTGTACAAACATTCGTTTCGAAGAAGCGTTTTTCGCGGCTCTGAGAATCTAATTATTACTTTGCGGGTGGGGGGTTCATTTTCATATGACAGGGAAAGCGCATCAAATCAATGGGGCCTTTCAACCCTGTACCTAGAATAAGCCATCCCGTTTTGTCCTCGGCTTTTACAAAGGAAACGGTTTCCATGACCAAATGGACACCCGGAAAAAAGAGAGAGAAAAAAACCAAAAAGATACTCGGCGGGATGATTGACAGTCTACAACTGTGCTTTCGCTATATTCTGTCTGTCACGACGGTGTTTCACGTGGTTTCCCTGTCGAGTGCAGTGTAAGGTCTAAAAAAATATATAAATATTGGATATAATATAACTCATGAGCAAAACAACATTTGTGAGTGCGAAGCGACCCAAAGGACATAAGTTACTCGCTCTAACAAAACTTACGAACCGAAGTCGCAGTTAGTGCCTTAGTTGCAACACGTGCTCAAATCACGACTTTTTGTAATAACAAAAACCGTTGCTCTATTTTTATGTTATTCGATGGTCGTTATGCTCTTTATAACGAATTCCCACGCGTATAGGCCATAGTTATTTTTTAAAATCCTGAAAAGCTCGAGTGTGGCCTTCGATTGAATTAAATTCAATATTAAAGGCCGCACTGTAATCACATTCTTATGCGGCCTATATTCGAGATGAAATTTCAGTCGAAATCCAGATCCAAAGTGAAGCTTGACGCATATTTTGCTTCACATTCTTCGATGAAATATGTAAAATTCATTCCTAAAATTGAATCAAACTTATCGTGATGAACATCATCCAATGAAGTGAACGCTGTTTACTAAAATTTCAACTCAAGTATATTTCAACTGATAATTCAACTCATGACCTTATCGCGGAACAGGCTGAAGACCTTGTGCTTTAAATTGGGTTCAGTAACTGTTGCAATTGTTATAATGCTGGCTTATGCTGTAATTCTTGTTGATGATACTTTGTTTTCAATGTGAGGGAAAGAAGGGGGTGTATGCATACACATCAGTTTTGCAGTTGCACATTGTGAAATGTATTTTCTTTTATTTTGGTACCAATATACAGCTTATTTCTCTGTTTCCCATTCTGAAGTTATTGAATGCATTTGAATGGATTTGGGTCGGGTGGGGAAAGGGTTTTCTTGTGGGAATGTTGATTGAACCTTGTGAAAACTGAGAAGTGGAAAATTAAGCTTTCTGTTCATTCATTCATTCATTCAACTCATGAGCAAGCCATTAAAGCTTTGCAAGGCTTTTCTGTTTTGGAGTTCACTTTATGTCTTCGTGAGAGAATTGTGCACTTGATCGCAAGAGGAAGAAAAAAAAGCATGGCAGGAACTTTTTACATGTCTGATGAATTGAAGAGAAAATCAAATTTCGCGTGTTTTAACCTGAGGTTTGGAAAGCGAATGCCCGAAGGACAAGACGTAATAACTGTACATGAAAATTGCTGCCACTGAATGACGCTTATCTTGTTTATATTTTGACACTTGCAATTACTATTCTCTCTGTTTTTCCCTCTCTCTCTCTCTCTCTCTCTCTCTCTCTCTTTCGTGTGTGTGTAAACAAGTAGTTTTATGCCAGTTATTTGTTTCTCATGCTCTGCCCTGGCCGTGTGAAGTGGGCCAAACAGTTACCAGTGTTATACATCCTGGCGTTTCTCTATTTCGAGATCGATTTCCGTCTGTGGATCCGAGCCGCAGTGCAAAAAATAAAAAAATAAATAAAAAGAAAAGCGACGTTTTGAACGCTTGATCGTTTTGAGCAGAATCGAAAGAAGAAGCGATTTATTCCGTGATTTTGAACTGTGAGTTTCGGAGTTATTCCTCTGTATATAGTCAACTATTATAGGTTATGGCGGACCAAGGGAAAGCGATTCCAAAGAAATAATATGCTGTGGGGGACATGCTTCACTGATGCGTTTTCTCACTTTTTTTTTCTTCTTCTTCTTTTTCTGTTATTTACGTCAGAGTGGATATAGAAAGAAGTCTGACAGCCATCAAGTGTTCCCATCATCTGCATTCGAATTTAAAATTCTTTCGAGATTTTGTTTTGGTGTATCTCTGTGACTATGTAAAGCAGATTTTCATGACTTGGGTAATTTGGTGGTGGTATGACGAGGAATGAGTATTCCTATAACTGTCGATCATTTTCAAACCGCCTCTCGGGGACAGTGGAAGCTTTACAACTCCGATTAAACCCCGAATTTCAAGCAAAATTCGCCGTAAATACCTTCATGGTATAGAAATTCGCAATATTGCTGTAACTTTTCCCCCGAATTTAACTTTTTTTTTGTGTGCCGAAAAAGCACGTTAGAATATCTCCTCTCGTCGGCCCCTACGCGAATTGTGTTCCGCTTACCTCGCGATAAGGCCAAGGAGCCAACTAGGCTGCCACTAATCGATTCTTTCGATGTGATAAGAAACTCAACACTTCAGGTTCCAGAAAATACAAGGAAAGTATTTGTTGCATCTCAAATCAGGAAATGATTGTGATTGAAACAAAGCGGAAAAGGGCGGCATCAATTCATTTTGAGAGAAAATAGGATGAAGACGCGTCAGATTTCTGTCACATTTCAAAAAAATATTTCAAGAAGCCATCAAGTTTTCCCATCTTTCTTCGAATTTAAAATTCTTACGAGATTTTGTTTTATTGTTTCCCTGTGACTTGTAAAGCAGATTTTCATGACTGGGGTAATTATTTGGCGGTGGTAGGACTAAAATATATTTTGGATGATAAAATTGATTAGCATTTTTGGGTGTTAATTCCCAAGGATTGCATTGAAAATTTAAAATTTCCGGGCTTTAATAGAAAAGTTCCACCGACCAAGTTTTGTTTCCATTTATGTCGGAACAAGGCAAATACAGTTTATGTACTGTAAATCACCTGTAAAATCCACGAGCGACTTCAAAGTCTTTGATCTTTCACAATTTTTCAGTACATTTTAGATTAGTCAAGTACTTCACACTGTATCTAAAACATTGATTGATACTTGATCCAATGATGCACATCTGCATCAGCCATGCTGGGATGGTATTGAGAAGTTACAATTTTAATTAGGAAAAAGAAAAGTACCGACATTGGTACAATATTTTTGTGGACCACTCAAATTCTTGGATCAAGAGATGAGTTAAAAATAACCACATGTTGAAATTAACAAAGAGCAAGCCGAAAAACCTTGATAAAATCATATCGTGAATACACATATGTAAAACTCAGTATTACGTTTTCCTAAGCAAAAATTATAATCAAAAGTAAAGAAAAGTAATTCGACTAGGGTTGTTCGAGTTTTTTGACGGGGCTTGCATTTAAAAAAAAAAAGAAGCAGAAATAGCCATATAATCTCTCGTTTGCCCAAATGTATAATGTCTATTGATTAAAAACAATCAAATCGAGAGGACGAATATTGAAAATATTTATATATCTATTGTTTAATCCATTCCTAAAATAATAATGCATCCTGTGACGAACCGATTTCCTGGAGTGAGAGAGAGAGAGAGAGAATTCGACAATTGTCAAAAATCTCTTGACCGGCTTCAACTTTTATTGCGGAAATATGTACATCCAACCATTCGAATTTGATAGTTTATTCGTCATTTTCTCACATTTGTTGAACTGGATCAAAATATCGCTTCTTCTCTTTTTCATTTATTTTATTTTATTTTGTGTGTGTGTGTGTGGCTGAAAGTCGCAGAATTTGTTCGCGGCTCATCCGTCGAAAAGGGGGATGGATGCTGCTGTTACTCCGATCCGCTTCGCGTTTCCCTCCTGATGCTGGTCGGAACGGACAAAGAACACTGTTGGTTTCTGAAATCCTTCTATTTGATCTGCTTTCCTGCTCAAATGCAACGCTATAAGCCCGACTAAAGGCCTCCGTGCCTTCGTAAACGAAATCTGACTCGGGTTATGACATGAGGCGTGCGACACTCAACGTATGTATATGTCGCTGCCTTCCTCCTAATAAAAAGGGAGAAAAAAAGAAAGAGGGAATAAGGAACACCTCGTTTGCATATGTTTATTTATTTTTATTTTTCGTTGGCAGGACTTGGTTTGGCTTTCAAGATTTCCGCGAATGCGTGAATTACGACTGCGAAAAAAATGTTTCCCGATCGATTCTCAGTACTGTACTGAAGTTGCGTGACAATACCGTCGCACCTTGACTTTGAGTAGTCATTTCAGAACGAAAAAGAAAAAAAAATATGATGCGAGGTCCATCGAAAAAAAAAACACAAAATTTGGGGAGAAAATTGCGCCTTTTTCGTGAATAAAATCATGAATCACAATTTGTCTGTGGAATCTTATTATTGGCCCATCACACGTTCCAACAGTCGAAGAAATATTCTCAATTTGACAGAAGAATCAGCAGATTGCCACACTGGATTATTTTCACACCTTTGATTGTAAAGAAATTGTTCCAGCTTTTAAACCAAAATTGACGGAAAACTTGGATATTATCCAACTCGGAGAGGACGCATTCAGTATCAAATAAAAAAAAACCGATGTCAATTTTACGCTTTTATCCTTCGCGGTCATATATACCAATGAAACTAAAGGTGTATAAAGCCTGACATCATTTTAATTCTCCTGATTTTTCGACTTAATACTGTCCCTTGAACAGCTCAGGAGATAAAATTGCTCATATAATTACTGTATTTCTAGTTCCGCTCAAACGTGTGCCAAGATCAAGTTGAAGGAGATATTAAATTTTTTCCATCTCGTAAAGGACTCGTGAGAAAAAAACAGCTGCAATAAAATACGCCGAAAAAAAATTAAAAATAAAATCAGAAGGAACATTGTTCTTGGAATGATCATACGAGAGCCCTCAGCAGCTCGTGCCCCCGTTTTCAAGTATTTCCTTGCTCGTTCACGGACTCAAGGTCCTGACATGACCTCTCTCTCTCTCTCTCACTCGTTGTTTCCATCTTCGCTTTGTAAAAAAAAAAAATATATATTCATAAAAAGGGAGGGGGAAAAAGCTTCAGGAAGTGCAACTAAATTTAAGAGAGGTTCATCCCCGTGCGCGTGGAGCTCTGTCCAAACACCGGCCAGTCGAGGCGAGTATGATTAACATACTCTCATCAGTCTCTCCTTCATCCACTTCTTGTAGAAGTTCTCACTAATATCCCGAAATTCCGAAGGAAATTAATGCATGTGAGCCCTGTGAGCAGCAATTTGGCTGAAAAGTTTTGGAAAATTCCGAACGATTATATAAGCAAGTTAAAAAAAAACTGGATTCCGGTGATACATTATTTTTAGCCTCGCCCCCTGAAATTTAGCGGAGCTCATTATTGGAATATTTCATCAACTCTTGTATAAATTGCGGACTCTTTTTTGTGTGTGCAAAAACAGTGTATCGGGTTGCGTCTTATATGATGTTTTAAATAATTTTGAATTTGATAGCGTCTAACATTGCATTGCATCTAGATGCGTAAGTAAAACGGCCTTAATTTTCGCTAATCAAAATAATGATTTTATCGATGATTGCATGTAATTCATTTGAACACATACTCGAACGATTTCCAGTTCGATTGCATACGAATTACCCTTTTCAAAGCTGCCGGAAGTGTTCGAGAAAATTCAGCTAGTATTTGCTTGCTCAATCACCGGAATATAAACAATTTAACTCCATGTGCTTTGAAATTCAAAAATGTCAAAATGCGCTTTTTATTCGTAAACTTGATTTTCGTCATTCTTCATACACAGAAAAAAGGCCCTCTTTATGATTGATGGCGTCTGATTCTGCATTTTAGTGGATTTGTGCCTCATTTTAAAATTCCGAAAGAGCTGGGAACTTCATAAACTTGTTCATGAGTAGTATGCAGAGTATGGGTAGAGTTTGAAAAATGGGTATAATTTATTTCAATGACTTCGTATTTATTTTAAAGAAGCGTCTCCGCGAAAAGCAAAGCGGTTCTTTTTAGCCCAACAATTGCGGTAAATCTACCTGAGTTTATGAACACCGATAATAACAGTCAAAAATTATAATTGTAAATGCTTTCTTTCCCTGTTGTTAGCCTCAACGCCAAATGCATGCAATTAATAAGCATTATCAGTAAACATGTCGACAGCTTGGCGACAAGATAAAATTTATGAGTGAAGCCCGCACGAGCACAACTACGATGAGTATCAGGATAAGACAGAAATAAAAATAAGTGCATCTATTCACTGTTGGTGACAACGTTCTACCACCTGAGCCATTTATATGTTGGACATAACTAAACGTGTAAGTTATGCGCCGCACTTCGATGCAGTACTGAATACAACAGTGAATTAATTAAATTAATCTGCTAATGGTTCACAGCAAAATAAAGCAAGGTGACACAGATGTTTTTGCATACATCAGATTTTTCTCCGCCTGCTATTTTTAGATTCAAGCGCAGAAACAATTTTATTCGCTGACATGTTTTTTTTGGGACTTTTATAGATGGGTGAAAAATTTACAAAGCTGCGAAACTCATGGCAGAATTTTTGAGCTCAAGATTAAGGGCAGAAATAAGTACTGAACTGTACTCTGATTGCAAATTTTAATACTGTAAATCCAGACACCTGACACTGTTGAACACACCTTCGGTACCATCGGATTTTTGTATGCTTGAAGGAAAATATTTTAACCTGCCGATTTGATAAAAAAAAAAAGATTAATTCGCTGGTACACAATTTTACCGCATTATTGGTTGCAGAATTTTTATTGTGCTTCCGAAAAAAAATTTTGAAACCTGTGAATCTCATGGAAGATTTAGTCAAGGCAAAATTAGGTGCACATTGGAAAGAATTCTGAATGAAGATTCCATTACATATTCGTGCAGCCAAATTTACGCTTTTACAATACTTATTTTTTCAGTGCCATTCGAGTTTATTTTTAAAAGCCAGAATTGAGAAACCTGTTCAGAGGCGTACAATTCATTTGATTATGACAAGTCTGATTCATTCGTTTGATATGTCAACGTTATTATCGGGTGCTTCAACACTTTTTTGCTTCTTTGTGTCGTTCTTTGTCCTTGGATTCGGATTCCTAAAAAGAAAACACATACATTTCACGTCTTTGCTCGCTCAGAAAAAAAGAATGGGCGTATATAACTCACTCCATATTAAAAGACGAGTTTACGTTGCGATATTCGGGCTGATTTCCGGAGGCACGGAAGCATTTGCTTTAGACTGAGCCCAATACTGTACTCCGCACGCTGTGAGTTGCATACATATACAGCGACGGAAGGAGGATTACAAAAAAAAAGAAGAAAAAAATAAGAGGGAATAAGGAACACCTCGTTTGCATATGTTTATTTATTTTTATTTTTCGTTGGCAGGACTTGGTTTGACTTTCAAGATTTCCGCGAATGCGTGAATTACGACTGCGAAAAAATGTTTCCCGATCGATATACTCAGTATACTGAAGTTGCGTGACAATACCGTCGCACCTTGACTTTGAGTAGTCATTTCAGAAAGAAAAAGAGAAAAAAAAATGATGCGAGGACCATCGAAAAAAAAAAAAAAATTGGGGAGAAAATTTCGCCTTTTTCGTGAATAAAATCATGAATCACAATCTGTGGAATCTCATTGGCCCATCACACGTTCCAACAGTCGAAGAAATATTCTAAATTTGACAGAAGAATCAGCAGATTGCCACACTGGATTATTTTCACACCTTTGACTGTAAAGAAATTGTTCCAGCTTTTAAACCAAAATCGATGGAAAACTTGGAGCAAGTTCATCCAACTCGGAGGACGCATTCAGTATCAAAAAAATAAAAAAAAAACGATGTCAATTTTACGCTTTTATCCTTCGCGGTCATATACCAATGAAACTAAAGGTGTAATGCCTGAGATCATTTTAATTTTACTGATTTTTCGACTTAATACTGTCCCTTGAACAGCTCAGGAGATAAAACTGCTCATATAATTACTGTATTTCTAGTTCCGCTCAAACGTGTGCCAAGATCAAGTTGAAGGAGATGTTAAATTTTTTTCCATCTCGTAAAGGACTCGTGAGAAAAAAAACAGCTGCAATAAAATACGCCGAAAAAAAATTAAAAATAAAATCAGAAGGAACATTGTTCTTGGAATGATCATACGAGAGCCCTCAGCAGCTCGTGCCCCCGTTTTCAAGTATTTCCTTGCTCGTTCACGGACTCAAGGTCCTGACATGACCTCTCTCTCTATCTCACTCGCTGTTTCCATCTTCGCTTGGTAATAAAAAATATACAAAAAATGAGATGAAAAAAAAGCTTCAGGAAGTGCAACTAAATTTAAGAGAGGTTCATCCCCGCGTGCGCGTGGAGCTCTGTCCAAACACCGGCAAGTCGAGGCGAGTATGATTAACATACTCTCATCAGTCTCTCCTTCATCCACTTCTTGTAGAAGTTCTCACTAATATCCCGAAATTCCGAAGAAAATTAATGCATGTGAGCCCTGTGGGCCGCAATTTGGCTGACAGTTTCGACAAATTCCGAACGACTATAAAAAAGTTTCAAAAAACTGGATTCTGGTGATACATTATTTTTAACCTCGCCCCCTGAAATTTAGCGGAGCTCATTATTGGAACATTTCATCAACTCTTGTATAAATTGCGGACTCTTTTTTGTGTGTGTGCAAAAACAGTGTATCGGGTCGCGTCTTATATGATGTTTTAAATAATTTTGAATTTGATAGCGTCTACCATTGCATTGCATCTAGATGCGTAAGTAAAACGTCCTTAATTTTCGCTAATCAAAATAATGATTTTATCGATGATTGCATGTAATTCATTTGAACACATACTCGAACGATTTCCAGTTCGATTGCATACGAATTACCCTTTTCAAAGCTGCCGGAAGTGTTCCAGATAATTCAGCTATTATTAATTGCTTGCTCAATCACCGGAATATAAACAATTCAACTCCATGTGCTAGGAAATTCAAAAAAGTCAAAGTGCGCTTTTTATTTGTAAACTTGATTTTCGTCATTTTTCATACACAGAAAAAGGCCCTTTTTATGATTGATGGCGTCTGATACTGCATTTTAGTGGATTTGCGCCTCATTTTAAAATTCCGAAAGAGCTGGGAACTTCATAAACTTGTTCATGAGTAGTATGCAGAGTATGGGTAGAGTTTGAAAAATGGGCATAATTTATTTCAATGACTTCGTATTTATTTTAAAGAAGCGTCTCCGCGAAAAGCAAAGCGGTTTTTTTTAGCCCAACAATTGCGGTAAATCTACCTGAGTTTCTGAACACTGATAATAACAGTCAAAAATTATAATTGTAAATGCTTTCTTTCCCTGTTGTTAGCCTCAACGCCAAATGCATGCAATTAATAAGTATTATCAGCAAAAATGTCGACAGCTTGGCGACAAGATAAAATTTATGAGTGAAGCCCGCACGAGCACAACTACGATGAGTATCAGGATAAGACAGAAATAAAAATAAGTGCATCTATTCACTGTTGGTGACAACATTCTACCACCTGAGCCATTTATATGTTGGACATAACTAAACGTTTAAGTTATGCGCCGCACTTCGATGCAGTACTGAATACAACAGTGAATTAATTAAATTAATCTGCTAATGGTTCACAGCAAAATAAAGCAAGGTGACACTGCTATTTTTGCATACGTCAGATTTTTCTCCGCCGTGAATCAAGATTTCAGATCCGCCTGCTATTTTTAGATTCAAGCGCAGAAACAATTTTATTTGCTGAAATGTTTTTTTTTTGGGACTTTTATAGATGGGAGAAAAAATTACAAAGCTGCGAAACTCGTGGCAGAATTTTTGAGCTCAAGATTAAGGGCAGAAATAAGTACTGAATTTTACTCTGATTGCAAGTTTTAATACTGTACTGTAAATCCAGACACCTGACACTGTTGAATACACCTTCGGAACCATCGGATTTTTGTATGCTTGAAGGAAACTATTTTAGCCTGCCGATTTGATTTTTTTTTGAAGATTCATTCGCTGGTACATAATTTTACCGCATTATTGGTTGCTGCATTTTTATTGCGCTTCCGGAAAAATTTGAAACCTGTGAATCATGGAAGATCTAGTCAAGGCAAAATTAGGTGCACACTGGAAAGAATTCTGAATGAAGATTCCATTACATATTCGTGCAGCCAAATTTAAGCTTTTATACTATACTTATTTTTTCAGTGCCATTTGAGTTTATTTTTAAATGCCAGAATCGAGAAACCCATTCAGAGGCGTACAATTCATTTGATTATGACAAGTCTGATTCATTCGTTTGATATGTCAACCTTATTATCGGGTGCTTCAAAACTTTTTTGCTTCTTTGTGTCGTTCTTTGTCCTTGGATTCGGATTCCTAAAAAGAAAACACATACATTTCACGTCTTTGCTCGCTCAGAAAAAAAGAATGGGCGTATATAACTCACTCCATATTAAAAAATTCGATCCAATTGCCCCTTTTTCATTTTGTTATCAGCAGGTGCTTAACGTCCTTTTTTTATATTTGTTGTGCAAAAAAATTAAATTGCATCGCAGATCGTCCTGCAGCCTTTCTTTTCTTTCAGAATTAGTAAATGTGTGCCGATATTGCTCGCTCAGAAACAAAAAAATAATAATTACTGAATTTTGAAAAGTCTGATCCATTCGTCTACCTTTTATTTGATCATCGGGTGCTTCGGTTGTTGTTTTTTTTATCTCTCTCAAATTTCTTCTTCACGCGCTCATCCTCCTCAACGAGAAAAAAATGAATTGCAGAAAAATGATATATGTATACAGTATATATACAGTAGCAGTGTCATCCAAGCAGCAGCCCTTCTGCTCTTTTATAACAAGGACCAGTCGGGGAAGGAAATTGAGAGAAATGTGGTTCGATGTGCCTTGCCGAAAAAAGTTCAAAGATCCACCGACAGCTGCGCGGAGGATACGAAAACGTCGGCGACGGCAGGAATTCCGCAAACACGACGGGGGTGCCCTCCTGTCCGTGGGGCGGAATTCCGTTGCGCAAACAAGCCAGTAGGAGGAGACAAGAACATAACGTGGGAGTTCGGAATCCCAGGGGCAGCACAAATACGGAGTAATGCCTCTTCTTCTTCTTTTTTTTTTTTTTTTTTTTTTTGGATTGCGGGTGTCTCCCTCGTGTTATTGCTGAATTTTTTTTTTTTTTTTTTTTTTTTTTTTTTTTTGGGATTGCGGGTGTCTCCCTCGTGTTATTGCTGATACTCATTCCCTCAACTCGATCCTATGGGCGATTTATTAAACTGCCAAGAATAAAAAAAAGCGAAATTGCCCTTGGCTATGTAGATGGTAGAATGTGCGAGTTCAAGTCTCATGCCACAAATTCTCATGTCACCGACACTATTTAGTACTGCAAATGTAAAGAAAACGATGTCAAAACATGAAAAGTTATTGCTCGGGCAGCACAAGTACATTTTTTAATATTTATTTTGGGTTCCTCCCCCATGTTATTGCTGATACTTATTACCTCAACTCTATTCTATAGAATATAGATGATTTATTAAACTGTCAAGAAGGAAATTACTCGTGGCTTTAGATGGCACAATAATGTGCGAGTTCAAGTCTCATATATGTCACAAGTTGTCATGTCACCGACACAATTTATTACTGCAAATTTAAAGAAAATTATGCCAAAAAATGCAGAGCAATCTCGGGCCAAAACGTTCAAGACCAAAACTCGCCTCATTATCAATATACATTTGCATATTTTACGGATAATAAACGTCTAGCGGAATGGATGACAAAAAGTGGATGATTTATTTTTGGTTTGCGGTCAATGCGGAAAAATTTACTGTTTTATAAAGCCCGAAATGTAAAATCATAAGAGTAAGGCTGCCAGGATAATTTTCAACGTGTAGGAATGATTTTTAAGACTGTATCTCTATATAATGGATCATTAATGATTAAGCGTTTAGCATTGTTTTCCTTACCTTCCGAGGGTTTTTACTGCAATTTTGGGAGTTTCCGAGTTGGAAATTTTAATTATTTATTAAAATTTATACGTGATTGAGAAAAAAATGCAAGAAAGAAATTTTCGAGGGACCAGGAACAGATTAGCCATTAAAAGTATCTTCCAATTCATCGGTTAATGGATTCTTTTAGAATGCGGAATTTATACTGGAATGGTTTAAATTTTTTTCAATTAAGAAGCAACTTTACTCTCTTGTCTTCTTCACAATCTTCTCAGTTTTTTTGTACTGATTTTTGAATTCACTCTGGGCAATGTATTTAAAAATATCAACAATTCAGAAAATCTTCGGACAACAGCACGCAACGTGGAAGTTCAAATCAGGTATCGGGCTTACACTAGGAAAAAAATATTTCTACGTCATATTCACGCTCATTGAATGGTTTTGCTGACGCCAAATTTAACCATTCATGCAATTTGATTTGTGCAATCCGGGGAGGTTTTACGAATATACGTTTTGACTAACAAGAAAACGTCAATATATTATTGCTCTTCGCACAAACTTCAGATTCATTTGCTCCGTTTATTTTATGCAGTCTTCGTCTGAATTCACTGTTTTATTTTCTCAATATGTATCTTGGTCATAATTCAGGGGAAATGAAGTCCAGCTTTGAATTTCACGTTTCGACATTTTCCCAGTACAGTCATCGGCATGATTCAGTGCTTCAAAAATCGCTGAATTTATGTTTTACGAACTCACCTTCGAGTGCTTTTTGGTATTGATTTCCTCGTGAAACGTTAGATGGATCTTTATTACGAACTCGTGATTTATGAGCAAGGGAATGCTATGTTCTCATTACAATTGATGTGTCGTGACCGCCGAACCTACTCCTTTATGAATCATTCCGGGTGGTGAATCACTGCTGTCGCTCTCTGAAATCCGTTTGCAAATTATGTCAGCATTCCACGCGAGATTTTTATTTTAGAAAATGAAAAACGCATTGAAAAAACATTGAGTCTTCCACGAGACGAGTATACAGCGCTTTCGCGTGAAGCACGGGAATTTCCTGGGCTGTGGCTCAATTTCTTTTTTCTGCTGACGTATGGCTTCAAACAAGATAACGTCCCTTGTTGAATAACACTGGCGCAGTAGCCCTTCCAACGATCGATCCTGGCACAGGGGGAATTAAAATTAGGAACCGTGTCGACATGCGACTCGCTGATATCGACAGGCTTCTTTCCTATTATGTGGGTCCGTCGACTCGTCATCGACACCCAGGGTCTCGACCTCTCCGAATTCCCTCCAATAATCCGTTGCCATCATCGCAGATCCCAATGTATTTTCGAATCGTCATGTGTGTGTGTGATGTAAACCAGTGTTCCCCAACCTTTTTGAGCCCAGCAAATGGCCTTAAAAATTTTTGTGGACCAGCGATTGGACCCAAACATTTTCTGCGGACCGGCAAAGTTTTGTAACATTTTTGCAGAAATCTTCATGGCAGGCATTTAAAAAGGCTTCTGCTCTTTGCAAAAATCAAGATCCGATAAAGCAGGTGTATAGTGAAAATTTAAATTTTTTTTAGAAAGGTTGGGCTTGAATTAAGAACGGTTTCTCAGACTGAAAAAATTAACCTGAAGTGTAATTAAGAGAAAGCCAACTTATGTTTTCTGTAGATAATTTCAACTACCATTTGCTTTTCCAAGATTTCAGATGAAGATTACAGACTTCATTGCTACTTTGCTCAATTTACTATGCTGCAGAAAATTTTCCGCGGACCACGGGTTGGGGAACACTGATGTAAACTATGCGAAAAATTCCCTTTAGGGCTCATGGGTCTTCTTCCGATATTTCTCAAATCCCATAAAATAGTGTTCTATATTATACCTCGTCTTAACATTTACGACAAATACTGTAGAGTTTTTGATCGACTTTTCGAGAATTTCTTAAATCCAAACCTCGTTCATTTATGTGCCTGAAGCGGAATCGGATTAAATATCCAAATATTTTTTGCTCTAAAAACATAAGAGTAGTTTTCGTGTAACCATTCCCCCGAATACCCTTGAAATGAAGTGTCACATTTTAATCTCGGGCGATTTCTAAAGTGCTCACGGTTACATCAGCGATAAAATGCGAGCTTTGGGAAGGCGGCGGCGTGAAATTTCCGCATTCAACTGCGCAATATTCGAAAGAAAGAAACATTCCAGCAGCTGAAAGTCGCATTATTTGCCGATTTAAATATTTTTGGATGTACTGTACTGTACTGTATTCCTGATTTTACCCATATAGTATGTATAACATTGCTAGAGGAAGACACTGACATCGAGTGAAAATTCCGGCTCCAACTCTGAAGGAAAATAATAATAAGTGAAGTTCCATTCTCGTCATTATTATTTTCGCATTCAACTGCGTCATCACAGAAAAATCCTTTTCAGGCGACTGTAAATCCGGTCATTTTGCTGAAGACCTTTGTCTTTAAAATGTTTCCTTTTCGTTCTGCGAAAGGCATTTCGAAGAAACGTCACGTGTTAAATTGAAAAATTCCAGCCTACATTTTGACGAGGGGCAGGTTAGTGAATTTTCAACCACGAATGTCTTTGACTTTTTCTCTCGAGGGTTTTTTCTGTTTCCCACGGAACAAATCCTCTCCTTTATTGTCGTGTCACTTTTAAAGCATTCCCTGCTGCGTTGGTTGGAACAACGAAGCCCCTAGTTCAGAATAGCAGTGACGTGTGAGAGGATAATTGGAGCTGTCACAGCACTGGGGTTTTTACGGGTAAGGAAAACCAAGGAGGGTTGCGGAGGGACCTCTTGAACATTCAGGGACAGAATTTTGGATTGGAAGCCGGTGTTTGTAAAAAAAAAATATATGTATAAATACACAGGGCTCTCAACAGGCATTCACACCACATATTTTGATTATTGACAGACGACAATCCCCAGTTTTTCGAAAAAAAACGGTGAATAGATTCGATAATAAGTGGCTGTTCGAAGGATATTCTGGCAAATTTTCTTGCTTCTGCGACACCTCGCGTGATTTCCTCTTCATTCTTTCCGTGTGAAGTTTCCGAAAGAGAAATTTAAAATGTGCTGTATAACCTACAACCAGTCGTTCATTTTCTAAAAGGTTACATCTTATGAAAAGCGATATGTAATGTAAAATTTACTTACAAAGGGAATAAGGAGAAAAGTCGATCAATTTTAAAAGAGTGACGCTTCCTGCCCATAACATTCGACACAGAAAAATTGTAAAATTGGATTTAATTAAATCCTCTTTCGAGTAACGTCCTAATGTTACGATTTAAAGTGCGATGATGTGGCTTTAGCGAAGGTACTATATTTTAAAAATAGCATGAAGTGGAAAATTGCAGCTGAGTGGTTCCTTCAGAGGGTTGCAAGGGTTCTTTGAAATTTTGTTCTCATAATCCACGCTTTGAAATCACTCGCATAGAATCAGCCGCAAAACCTTTCCTATCCATTGACAAAAAGTTTCGGGTTTCAGAGGATGGCAAAGACAATTTCATCAATTACAGGATTGCCGCAACTTTAGAACTTACATACCTTTATTGAAGAACTTGAAGAGCTCGTGGAATAAAATTTTGAAGTTCTCTGTTCTATGTCTGTCATTTTCCCGAAGTTTCACTCCCTCGATTACGCAGTTTTCGAGGTGTCATCAGTTTTGAATCAGAAAAGGTTTTAGAAATATAATCAATATGAATTTAAAATGATTTTGACAATAGCATTTTCTTTATTACATTCTTTTCGCTTTCGGTCTAGATTCGCTGGTGCAATGTATTTCCATTTCATGGATTAATTAACAATTTTAAACCCAACGTCAACTCGAGGCCCAAGCTTTCTCGTTTAGAAATTCGGTCGAAAATCGCAGAATTAAAATACAGTTGAACCTTGGTAAGTCAAACCTCTGGAAGTCAAATACCTCCCTAACTCCAATTTTTTTTTCAAGTCCCTGTCTGGATTCCCTCAGAAAAAATGCATTAGAAACCTCAGTAACTCAAAGTATTTTTCTCTCAAACCTCCGTGAGTCGAATTTTCTGAGGCCTTTTGGTTATCATTTACTTGAAATATGAAAGAGCAAAACAAAACAAAAAACAAAGTATTTTATGCATCTTGAAATGAAGTGAAAGACTAATTGAACAAATGAACCCCTGCCTCCAAGTTCAGCAAGCTGTAAACTCACCAAGAAGCAAGTTTAGGCCCAGAATATCCTCATCTACAATTTCCCACAATTTTTTACTTTTCCTCACATCAAAAATGTCTGTTTACTTTACTCAAAACCTCAAAAAAAAAATCATAACCTCCTCAAGTCAATTTTTTTTCCTGGTCCCTAGAAATTCGACTTGGAGAGGTTCAACTTGTTTTCATTGTGCATTTACAAAAATTAATTTATGGTACCCAAATGAGTCGCACTGGCCAGAAGTGGTATCAATAAGTGATGTGAACCCCTGATGCTGGTCACATGGGGTGTCAAGTGTAGCAGGGACGCGTTTGGGTTGCACTGTGGAACAACCCGACGACGGAGAAGGACGCATGGAAATGAGAATCCCCGTCTGACTGTCGAAAATCGTTTCCCTCTCGCTGTGCACCCCGTCGAGTTAGTCGTTTGCAATTTGTCTGTTAATGGATATTTGGGCTGGGTTCGGAAAGAAGAGTTTGCCCCCCTCCGAATGTTCCCAGTCTCTTGTCTAAGGTCATCGAGTGTTTTTCTTTTTGACATTTGCCTTCTATAAAAGAATTGGTTAAGAGTTTATTTTTAATTTGTAATAATATCGTCACGGCATTTTTTTTTCATGCAAATTATTGGGTTACGCGAATCGTGTCAATGATCTGAAATATACAGAAAATTTTATCGTTCTCCATGATTCATCCTTGCATGTGGCGAAAATGTATGCGTAAAATTTTGAACTGTGCATTCGAGAATGATTTTGGCTAACGTCATTAGACTGCTTCATTCATTCATAAAAAAAATATTTCGGAGAATTTGACTCTGGCGTGCGATTTAAAAATCTTTAGAATTGAAGCATGTTATTGTAGCAGAAAACACTTGCATTTATTTGCAAGCATTCATCAGCTCAACAAAAATGCAAGCTTTCGACTTGCTTCCTTTGGATATGTCGTAAAATGAATTCGTGAATATTCAAACATTTTCTTTTAATATTTCACTTAATATTTCACTGTTCCGTGCAGATTCTCCGACAAAATAAAGATCAATGACTTTGGTCCCCAAATATGGAATTATTTTGATTTATGACAAGTTTCAACTGCGAACTGGATGATTATACATACCTTGATGCTGTTGAGGAAGGCAAATATGGAAGTGCGATTCGGAAATGTTTGCAAGGACGAGAGGGGTCAACGAATTTAGGCGGAGATTTCTGCAGGGTGTCGTCATTCTTTCGACTCTTTGCAACAAAAAAAAAGAAGACACACACACACACACAAGTGAAAAGAGCCAGGGGCAACGTACCAGGAGAATTGCTACGAGGGCGTGGAGAAATTTTGAAATACGATTGCACATCTGGAAAACCTTTCATCCTTGGAAGAATTTCACATTTTTTTTTTTTTTTTTTTTTTTTTTGCATGGTGTGAAATACCCCTGATTCTCAGTCCATCTCTCGTTGATTCGATCATTCCTGTCATTTTCACCGGAATATGTGTCTATAGGCCTGGAATTTAAGGATTTTGATGCTTTCGGATTGTAATTTAATCACTTGGGAACATTCGTTTTTTTTTTTATATTTTCACCTCTTGGGTGCTTGCTCAAATTTCGAGCATGGCGTTATTTTATTTTTTATTTTTTGCTAAATCCCCAGAAATAATTTGACTCCAAGAAAATGGGAATCAACATGGCTTTCTAAATATAGGAAGAACTGAGCAATATATTTTCTTTGTCCACTTTTTTATGGAAATCTGAGGAGGAAAAAAAAGCGAGGGCTGAGAGTGCGGTAACCCGTCACGGTGCATGCTTGCATCAGCGCCAGGAAGGTTGATATGAAAATTTTCGGGAAAAAAATTTGCCACTTTTTTATAAAAAAAAATGTATGAGCTTTTCCCCAAAAATATGCAACTCAGGTTTTGTAAAAAAATCAGCCATGAAAATAAAATTGAAACGAACAATTCGATGTATTTTTGTTGCGTCTAAAAAAAAAAACGCGTGTCTATAACCCCTCGAAAAATATTCGGTCTTCGTCGAACTTTTTTTTGGCGCCACAATTTCCTATTTTCCAAGAATTATTATTTGTAGTGTAAAACTATTATGCAATCATGTGATATACTCACAATGACCTTTAAACTCGCTGCTCAATATGCTTTTCTTGACACATATATTGTACCCCTTACTTATCACGAATGTTCACTTTCTGCCGGTCATGCCGTTAATCTAACGAATTTTTAGTACCAAAAATAAAGTACAGAATCACCGTTAGTCTTGAAGAAATGCAGCTCAAGAGCTCATCTTTCTCATGAAACCCTGAACTAATTTGATTTCAATTAAAACGACTCGTGTATATGTGCTCAAAGAGACACCCGTCATTACAATAAGGCAGCACTACATCGTGTAAAAATTTACTGAGCGACGATTAAACCGGTTTTTTTTCAGCGAAGATAATGCAAAATACATTTTGAAGGGAACCAAAGCTTGAACTGACATTTGCTCGGAGTACCTTACAGTATTATACAGCGTCTTTGACCTCACTGAGTGTGAGTTGGGATTCTCACAGAGTAAAAAATAAAAATAAAAAACTAACAAGTGAAGCTCAGCACGAAAAAGTGGCATTATATATATACAGTATATACTGTATATAGATATTTTTTATTCCAAATATTATCGCTTTCTTGTATTCTTCATTACGAAACCTCAGTTCCTAAATTTGCAGAGCCCTTGAATGTTACCCTCAAGCAAGAGCCGATTCGTTATAAGATATGTAAGATCTTTAAATCATATTCTGAATGAATAGATTCAAGTTTTATCTTGTGTTCAACGCAATGAGCACAAGTTTGAAGTGATCGAGCAATTATCCATATAGGAACTGCTGGAAAGGTACCTTCAAATCGCCGAGCAATGATGCAACCCCCGTTGACGAAACTGGCGCTGAATTATTTTATTAGTCATTACCACGAATGTTGAACACTTTGAATAGTCCATTCGAAAGACGGGAGTAGTAATGATTTTACTCCTGCTGGACGGAATCCATTTGAAATTACTGCATTTACTTTTAATTATATGGCGTAGTCAAGCTTCGCTCTGTGTGTTTTCTTTTTTTAGATATTTACTGTACTTGATTCTGCTCTTCAAATTGCTTTATTCTAATTATTTGTCGACTGATGGACGATTCTATGCTAATTTCTATATATTCATCCTTGGGAAGAAGAGCGCGGTTCCCTGAAAATACAATTATGAATAACATTGACAACATCATTCCATCGCTATTTAGCGAAGTAGACCCGTGTTCGAACTCTTGAAATAAGTTCATAAATATTTCTGTTACCTTTCTATTGTATGAAACTTCCTTTCATTTTAAAGTCACGTTATCGAGACACAATAACGTAATTTTTCAAGTTTTTTTTCAGTTTTGAGTTACTTGCACTCTGCATTTTCGCTGATTTAGAAGTTGAATTAGTTTTTTTGAAAACCTGCTCTGCCTCAGCTACAAAAAGATTAGAAAAAAATCGCCATACGCACTCGCGTGCAGTGCATTAGTGTGGAACACGTAAAACAATAAATTCCGCGAATTAACTGACACAAAAAAAATCAATTAAAAATCGTTGAAAATTTTGTACCGCGAAACCTTCAGTTCAGTGTTTGCGAAGATTTTATTCTTCGGGAAACTTACGGAATAGTTACAGGGGCAAATTCCAACCGGCTGCGTAAGACATTTTTCAAAAAAAAAAAATCTTAAGAAGCAGTTGTGGCCGTATGGATATGTTAGTGAACTTTTGGTGGGCCCCCTCGCCAAAAAAAGCCAAGTTGTGTGAGTCAGAGAGGGAGAGAAACTTTTTGCGGAGTCGCATTTCGTCGACACCCCAAAATGCGCCGGCGGGGGCTGAGCATGAGGCTGTTTGCTTGTCGCCGTGGCGAATCGGACGCCGCCGCCGCCGCCGCTGCCGCCGCCACATCGGCGCCGTTCGTCGACAGCTCCAACAGCGGCGGCGGCGAAGGATGGTCTTGACCTCTCTTCTACGATGTTTTTGCTTTTTTTTCTTTTTGGTAAACGCGCATCTGTATTTAAATAGTTCGTCTTCCTGCCTCGTTCTTTTTTTTTCTTTCTCCGCAATTTACCATCGCGAGATAGGAAAAATGATACCCGAAAGACGTTCCTGTCATGTCGCTGGTATTTCCTCGTAACTGCCCACGCATGCGAAAGAGCCTCGTTTGCTGGAAAAAACCCTTCACCGAGTGGAAATTTGTTCACGAATTTGCTGGTTGCTATGATCAGGGTTTGTTCGGAAAGGTAGTTTACTTCTGCGCCTGCCAATCTTGAATGGAGAGCCCAACAGAAAGGCTTCTCCGCACTTTTCAGGCCATTTTGCAGAATAGTCTTGCCAAGGTCTACCTCGCGAGCGACCGGAGCTTCGGACAATTTTTTCGAAAGGTTTTATAGAGGCCCGAAATCGGGGGATTTTTTTTTCTTTCATGTACAATATTCGATTTTTGTGTGTCCTGGCTCATGTTTTTGTCGTTTTTTAGTCATTTTCAAAATTATCATTTATGATTTAGTCATTATACTGCATATTACTTTTGCAGAATGGGCTGTCTTGCATTTAGAACATTAAGTTTTTAAAAAATCTGTGCAAAAAGTGTAAAAGTTCTGGAAGAATGAGAGCGAGGGAGCAAGCGAAGGAAAAACGTCTGCTTTAGATGAGAACAGAGGGAAGATTTCTTTCAGTTATTTTGAGTTTTGTTCAAAATAAATAGAAAAACCTGTCTAATGCTGCGGCGCGAAGGAAACATTTTCGTGTCAAAAAAATTAAACCCATTTATATACTATATAACGGCCTTTTCAATTACCGGCCTTTGTGATGGGACGTTTTAAGGCCGTTCTGCGGGGCTGCACTGTATTTGTCTCCTATTTGGATGAATTTGATTATGTTCTTATGCATCCTCCATTTAAGGAAAAATAAATTAACTCTCGATCAATTGTTGGTGTAACTTTATTGACGAGGATCTCGTAAGCTTCCCCGTTGATTTATTTTTCTCAATTAGTAAAGATCACTGGTTTCAAAACCAGGTTATTTTAAATTGGATTTGAAATAGTGGTGGGAGACTGTAGGTGGTCTTGGAATTTTTGACCGAACATGAAAAATACCTGGAAGTAAAGTTTTCTTATAAAATCTCTGCATCACCTTGCAGCAGCACGTTGATGAAAATCGTTCAAGCCGATCCCAACAAAAATCCTCGCTGTTTTTGTTGATTTTCGTCAGAGTAAACACTGTACTAATCAATCAAACAGCAAACAAATTTCAGCTTTAAACACTGCTGCCTATTTGACTTAGAGTCTTGAAAAAAAAAATAATCTGGACCTTCCGCCGTGGCAATTTGTCTCCTTTTTCCAATCCTGCGAAAGAACGTTATCGCAAATTTTTGAAACAATTCGGAAAACCATGAAATTTCCGTCTAAACAAAATGCAGACTTCTGACATTCGAAAATAATTTATTTTTTCCAAGACGTGTGTAACTTCGACCATCTCTGCGTAATCACCTTCAATCCGCCCTCGTGAGAAAGGACATGTCAACAATTTCTCCCGCTTTAAAATAATTCAAAAAGGTCTAAACTGAGGTAAGAGTTTGCTATAATTTGACACACACAAAAAAGTGATTGAACTGTTATTTGACGTGTTTTCCACGCATATCTATTGCATCGTACCAAGCAAGAAATATCACACCACAGATTGAAAAAATCTCTCGCGATATTTTCCAGCCAGAATATTCTTGTGTATAACTTTGTGTGTATTACTTTGAAGTGCCGGTTTGTCTGTGTGCGGGATGTTCACCTCGTTGACATGTATGAGCACGGAAGAGGTAAAAAATGAGCTGGAAGAAATAGTTACGAGGGTCAACGAGAAAAGGATAAAGGAACAGGTCGAGTTTATTATGCCCCTGTGTGGGCAGGGATGCGGTTAATTTACTCACCGAGAAAATCGACTGCTCTTCCACGGCAACGCGATAAACCCAACCTGTCATGGTAACTCACCCCGCTGGGATGGGTAACCGATCTTCTGGCATAAGGAGTTACCGTAATGAGAACCTATCACGACAAAAGAACGCTTTTCAGGCTTTATTGTATTTTATTTATTTTTAAGCAAATAAAAATTCACTGAAGAATTTCCTGCGTCATGATTTGTCTTTGGGTCCGTAATTCGTGTTCCAACAGTGAAGTCGAACTCTGCTGCTTGAGATTAAATTTCAAGCGAAACTTGATTTTTGAAAAAGGATTTTTTAAATGCCTGAAAATTTCACGAACATCATAGTGTCGAACATCATATTTGTGGCTGCGGAAATCGGTCGATGAAATTTTTTGAATTATCCGAATTGTTTTGAATTTTGCAGACATTTTTGTGGGAAGTATTTGTGTTTGCGGGAATATATTGCAGAAATATTCCTGTTCAGTTTTTTTGTTCTACAGTACTATATGTTCCTTCTTTGAAGATACAAGGTAAAGGTAGGTAAAAAAAAGGATGAAGTCAGAAAAAAAAACTGTATTCATTGATGGGGATTAAACTCCACAATTGCATGGATGCTCATGATTATTCCGAACACGAATTTGCAATTCTCATGCTGCCTTACTTCTTCGTTGTTAACCTTGTTTATCTTACGATCCGAACTTCTCATATAAATAAGTTCTATCTGGTTTTACTTTCTGCAGGTGATATCATCTCCACCCTAATTTAGATGTATATCCTTGAATACATTTTTGGGATAGCAATATTGAGGTATTCAGTGCGGTACATAATTTGATGAAAATTTCGAACGAAAATACGTATACATTTTCATACAATCCAGCAAGCATCTTAGTGTTAATAACACGAAACATATTTTGTCACGGTTTGTGAAAAACTTTTTCCCCAAAAGTCTTTTTTTCATTGTACAGTACTGTTAATTCTTGTGGCCATAACGGGGTATTATAAAAATATATCTTTATTGGCATGTTTTCAAATAATGAAATATTTTCTATAACGTGAATTAACAGTATATTAATAGAATTTTCATGTATTTTCAAAATGCGATTCTTGGCAACATTTGATGGGACGAGGTTTAATTCAGACTTGGAGTATTAATCGTGCTTATCATAAAGATTGAGAAGTTCAAATGTACTCAGATTATCTGTCACGGAAATTAGACTGAAATTTACGTTTAGTACGTGTTTGACGAATACGAACATCAAGGGAAATTCCTGACGGGATGTTCCAGCATATTAGATCCGCAAAATGGCATTTTTTTTGAAGAATAAAATATATATAGAAAACATGCCCTCATTTGCTGCCTTTATACGAAAGCAAATTATTTCTGATGAGATTCACGATTCTTCGCGCAAGAACAGAGGATGGAAAAAGCATATCGCATCCATTATTCTGCACTGTATATATATATACCACATGTGTGTGTGCAAAGTGCATCGCATCAATTACTATCATCATTAATTTCTCGGCTGACGGGGCTTCTCTGCTTATCCACATCTCGAGAATGACTTGGGTGAAATATCAACCGTGAAAATGTGAAATATTTGTTGTCCGCGGCTTAATTCCGCAATTATTCTCCTTCGAATCCGACCGGGTGATGAGGTCAGACTCGGGTTAGCCTCTCGCATCTTTCGCGCAAGACGAGCGGGCTTTTTTTTCTTCTTCTTCTTTCTCTTTTCTTTTTTATTATTACATTTATTCACCTGCTTCTTTTCTGTTTCGGGCGCCAAGTCTCTGCGGCACCGCCCGGGAACCGGCGCCACGGGTCCTGCCCTGTCCCGTCCAGCAACCTTGCCAACTTACGTCTTCAGCTGACGCATGCGCAGAAGGAAACTGCTATTATTCTGCAAAAAAAAAAAGTTCTGTAGATTATTTCATGTGACGTACATCAATTTGCCCTCGGGCAGTGGAAGCAGATTAATTTTGAGAAATTTACTCGCAAGGGCTTGGAGAAACCAAAAAAAATGAGCTGATGCTCATAATCAAAGTCCAAACATGTTTGGGTTTGTTCCCGAAAGTAAAATGATATTGTGGGGCATACTGCTGGGACCTTAACAATTTTATTTTTATTTTTTGCTTACAGTGCAAGAATTTTTCATAATGAGATTTTTTATAAGGGATTCTACTGCATTGAAATTTTCCCCGGATGAATTGCCTGGGGGTGAACAGTTGTACCTTGAATTTTCCCTTGAAGATTTAGGAAATTCTCAGCACCAAAAAATGTCCTGACATAATGTTTTTAGCGTGGCATTTCACCTGTAATACTGATGATGCTATTATGTCCTCATCAGGAATAATTCCATTGCCAACTGTTGGGAAACCGCCGCACACCAAACAATGCTAAAATTAAATTAAAATGAAGTATAAAAAACCGCAAAAATCCGATAAGAGTTCCAACCCTCAAAGGGAAGGAACTCACCAAGGACAACAGCAATTCAACAATAGAAAACCAGAAACCGATTTCCGTTTCCCCCCGATTTCACCAGAGAACGAAATTAACCAAAGCCACTTCGAATCGAACCTCTGAACTGTGCATATTTGCCGAAATCGCGAAATCTACGAATATCAGTGGAGCTCTGTTGAGTGTTGTATTGTTGAAAAGCTTACTATGTATTTGTATGTTAACTTTGTGGGACAAAATATTCGAAATATACTTATAATTTAAATCAGGGAAACCAAATTAAGGTTCCCTGGCCTAGTCCCAGGCTGATTCTGTTTTTTATTTCAATATTTCTTAGAACTTTACTTTACACATTGACCCACTTGCAAAACTAACATATTTATGTTAAGGTAAGTTTCTCCCTAACACTAACTTTAAAGCCTCATCGTTTCTAATTTTTGTTTATAGTCCCCCGTCTCAATTCAACCAATATATAACCATGTAATGCAGGGGGGGGGGGGAAGTGACGGAGAGAGTGAGAGAGAGAGAGAGAGAGGGATTAACGTAACATTGGCAACGTTGTCGTCGATTAAGCGGCCACTTGAGTTGCAGCAATACGTCTCCGCGTATCCATTTCCTGAAACCCGGTGAGGCCGCCGCGGCGTTCATCCGCGCGCCGGCGGCTCGCCCCACCTTCTTGCCTGCCAGGCGATCACTCGCGTCAGAACCCGGGAAAACCGTCGTCAATCTTCCTTCCCTCCTTTGCCAACTGAGAAAATTGTTTGCTGTTCTCTCCTGTTGTTTCTTTCTTTACTCAATTTCTAATTCTCTGCTGCTGGTTCTCTCTCTCTCTCTCTCACTGGACGATTCGCTTCATTCCTGTACTGAGGATTAGTACTTTTTTGTGTTAATTGTCTTACTGCTTCGTTTTTGCGCGCGACGAGAGAGGCATTCGTTGTGTCTTCGTAAAAAAAAACAAAAATTAGAGGGAGAAATTTCTGAATAATTTGCATCACTTATTATTGCTGGGCTGACATTCGTGGGTTTTGAGAATTTAGTGCTACAGGTTGTTCGCGTGTAAAGAGGCGTGTGATGTTAATAAATGTGTTTTCTTCTTGTTTTCTAGTCCACTTTCCAAGATTCTCAATCGGGAATGTACGGATAAAAACAGTAAAAATATTCAGAGTTTCGGTCTCTCTCTCTCCCTTAATGTTTTGTTTTGTACTTTAGTATTGGAGTATATCAAAGGTTACGTTTTATCCGTTATGTGATGAGAAAGCAAATATGGGGTTGTATTTTCTGTTACACTGAAGGAATGATTGGAGAAAACCATTGCAAATTATTTTTCTGACAACGCGGAAATCGAAGGGTGCATATATAACTAATCAAAGTTTTGTACTTGAACCCTGGATGAGGTCGATGTGTGATTGATTCTACAACTATTTGTGACCAACGCCCTTTTTAATTCTTTGCGGCTCTGTTTTTTTTCAGAAAAAAAATTCGAAAATATCTGACACACATGTGCTTCGTAGGAATTTTTATTTGGCGACTTTTGTTGAAGGAAATACTTACTGAAAACTGACATGCCATCGAATCAGAGTAGCTGCTCTTGTGTTTCAAGATTTAAAACAAATTCGCTTTAGAATTCAAGACTCAGTGCATTCAAATTCTTTAGAATCGGCGGAATTTATTTATTATAATGTACTCATCTTTCGGATGGCGGCCGAATTTCTTCAGGCGGTTTCACCGTTCGGCGTCGAATTTTAGACGCACTGGGATTTTTTTTCAAAGTTCATCGAGCATTCAAGTAAATACGGTTCTTTTCCCGGAAGATAAGGGCACAATTTTATCATCATATCCAAAAATTGAACTGGAAAAGCGTTTTACTCTCTCAGATTCCCGCCGATCATTTCAAGAGACGTTTCGCGGATTCGCAAATCTTCCTCACACGCGACTGCCATTTCATTTTATTATTTATTTTGTGCTCTCGCTTCTACTCCATTCCTTCATTCCATTCCTCAGTGTTGAGCTGCAAGGCAGAAATTCCTCGTCGCAATCAAGCGTCTTCGAACAAAGGGAAATATTTCCTTCTCTCTCCCCCCCATTTGTCCGAAGTGTACAGAGTTGGTGGGGCGCTTCAAGTCGGGGTCACGAAGGTTGATCGGTACTTGAGATTTCTCCCGGGGTCCTGAATGGGATGCGAGAAGGGGTTCCTCTTTTTATTTCTCCCCAGTTTTTTTAGAGAGACTTTTCCTTGTTCATTGTTGCTGACCATCGCCTTTTGACTCGCTCGTCAGCGCTGTCACAACAATAAATGCCGGGACTAACCGGGCGATGCCTCTTCATGAGCGATTCACTGCTGAGATTTGCTTGCTTCTATACGCCTTATTCCAGTGGAGAAAAAAAAAAAAAGAAGCGAAAGGACCTGCATGATGGAGTTTTTATCCTCCAGGTTCCTTTCTGCGATTGTAAAGATTTTAGAAACTTAATAAAGTCTCCGAGTTACTATTTTCCACTCAAACGCTGGGCACTCGAGAATAAGACGGGCTGATAAATCTGGTCTGGGTATATACCAGCATCAGGAATGAACGCACGACTTTTTCCACTTTGAAGAATTCACTAGGAAATAAGGAACCCTTGGACGGTTTTCACAACGTAACTGATGACTCGAATTCAAATTGCATTTTTGCAGGGGGGTTTTTTTTCTGGTGGCCCTTCGTTTTAGTGCGTGATTATCAAGAATAAAAAACATATAGCGAGTACTTTATACGAAAACGAGATACAAAATGATTTCGTTCTCGTCAGGATTTTACTTTACTGCATTTTCGATGCGTTATTCAAAAAAGAAACGAACAAAAGTTTGTTATCCAATATGCGCCAATTTCTCATTTTTACAAAAATTTGGAAAACAGCCAATACGCTTGAACGCCACATCAAAAGCAGTTTATGGTTTCATATTCAATGCTAAATAAAAGGGTACGTTGGGTAAAGCAATGGATTATTTGACACGCCAGCACTGAACTCGAAAATAATATACTCCAAGTTATTTGAGGAGCTGATAATTAACCTTGAGCTGGATGGCATATTTCCGCATATATTTCTGTAGGTACGTTACTCCTCTATCATTCAGGAATACTTGTATTCTTTAAAGTTTTCAACTGAAAAGTGTTTTCAAAAAATACATTCCCGCTAGCTTGTTTTTCGGCGTAATACTCTTTTTGTTTCCAAATTGAACCACGTGTGATCAAAGATCACAAAATAAAGAAATAAAAACACAAGCAATATCAGCCCTTTGAGGCCAAGAAAACATATTCAAGAGGTCACATTGAATATGCATGTTCCTGGTTTTTTGATAATGTTTATTAAACGTTTTCAGCAGAGTCAAATAAATGCAATCATTCAAAAGAACAAACACAATCAATTCACACCACAGATTTGAATCACAAGATCAGATCACATAAATTAAAATCACAGATTTGTGCAAAAACCAGGAAAAAAGGAAGGCAAATAAGATTGTCCTTCGTGAGTTATTCAGGACAGACTGATGATAAATTCGAAATTAGGAAATCTTATACGGTATTATTTTCTGGGAATTGCCTGCTGGTCAGGTGATCTGACAAGAAAATTCCAGAATATTCTAGCATATTTCATTGGCCAAAAAAATTAAAATCGAAGAAATCAATGCGGGAAGAAACCTTCATTGGTTTTATTTTTTTGTTTTCTCCGCAACACCGAAGTTGTTTGAATCCAGAATAATATTTCTTCTCTTATTTACGCATCGAATTGTTTTAATTTTAAAAAATCCAAGTGTTGTGAATTGAATAACGGAAACAATGAAATTCGGGAAAACGTTTTTCCCCTGGTTGTTATCTAGACTCGCGTGTGTCCAGTGAGCGCAGATTCTTGAAAGGGACTCCCGTAATTTCTCGCTTAGGTGAAAAGTGGATTTATTCTCCGGTGTTTCTCGGAATCTGTAAAATGAAGAATCCAGTTTTTTTTTTACCATCCAGAAAAGTCGGTCACAGGTTGAGGGGAGTTTGCTGAATAGTTTTCCTGTTGCTCCCTGCTGATATGCTAAATACAAGGAAATATTCTCCTGCGCCCAGCAGTTGAATCACCGATACAGTTTATGCGCTCTACTTCGAAACAAGTCCTGGGCGTTTCTTTTTTGTCTTGTTTTTTTTTTAAATGTTTTGTTTCTGTATTGCAAAAAAAAATTTTCCACGAAGGAGTTGTAGAAGCATTTATTTTTTCGGGATAACTTTGCTTCCTGGAGGCGAAGGTTTCCGTCTTTCTTATCAGAGCATTTCTGAGAAGAAGAAAAATGTCGATTCGTCATTTTTTCACGTCGTTGAATCGAAATTGTTTTCGTGGATCCAACTTTTTAGGAACATGACAGGAGTCATTCAACGAAAAAGTTAAATCCATTTTCATCGATCAGCAATGTCGAAATCTGATGCAAATTCTCTCATCATCGTTTAGACAATCATACAGAAGCTCATGTATATTCCTCCGGTTTTAAAATGCAATCCGAGATCCGCACTGATTTAATGCGTTATCAAATGAGCAGATTATAATTCAATTGTATCCCAATTAAGATTTATTTCATAGAATTATTTGAATAAGCGGCAAATAAAACCTCGGAAAACGACGAAAGAGAGATAAAGTTCAACTGCCAATTTGACTTGTCGCTATTGCATCCGAATTGAACCATTATGTTCGGCCGGGAATAGAAAGGAGAGAATGAAAGAATAGCGAATATAAACCCGTCATTGCATTCATTAAAGAATGCCTTACGATGGGGATTTAAAAAGTCTCGTGATTTATGCACAAAGCACGCGTAAAATTTGCAAGATTGCCCATATTTTAAACGACGCTTTTCCGTATAAGCCTCAACATTTCATCTCTCTTTCAAATAATTTTTACATCATTGATCCAGTCTTCAAGTAAAAAAAAAGGAAAATTCGAGAAGGGTTTACATTTTTTTTTCAACTGCTCACTCGCAGGAAAAATTGGATTTGTAAAAGTTGAAAACGGTGCATTTTCGGGAGTTTGCAAAATTCATTGTTAGGATTCAAAAATAAACTCTCCCATCCGAAAGAAGCGTGTTTCGTCCTTTACTCTAAATAAATAAGTGTTTTATTCAAGAGATACTGTATTCCATGAATAAAAGGATAGCCTACACAAGTTTTTCCGAATTTTGCGTCTTTTTTCTTTTGTAATTTGTAATTTTTTCTTTTGTCCGGTTTTTTTTGACATATTGCATTTATTCATCGAGTGTTTTCTGGCTCATTATACTTTTAATTTTCATTGCAGCAAGCAAAGGCTTTGTTTTTTAGCGGGACTTCCAGAAAATACCTTTGAACTAAAGAAACATTGTTACAACATATTATTTAATTCTATGAATGCAGTAATTCATTATTATACAGTAGTACAGTTGAACATTGATAATTCGAACCTCCCTGAGTCAAATACCTCCCAAAATCGAATTTTTTTCAAGTCCCTGTCTGATTTCCCTTTGAAACAATGCATTAAAAGCCTCCCTAACTCAAAGTGTTTTCCTATCAAACCTTCCTGACTTGAATTTTCTGAGGCCTTTTGGGCTATTATTTTCTTGCCCCTGGGAAAAGAAAATTCATTAGAAAAATGGGAATTTGGGTGTTTTGAATGGAAGTGAAAGATTAATTGGGCAAATGAACCCTTGGTGTGTCCAAGTTCAGCATCCTGTAAACTCATTTCAAAAGCAATTTAACATTTGAGCGGGTGCAGGTAGATTTCCATTGGGTGGTGGAGCCAGGATATTTTTGCAGGCTTGCAAATTTCAGTTTGACTGAAGGTTTTTTTTTCTGAAAGGCAGCCTTGGCTGAATAGCTGAAGTTGGGAAAACTCTGGGAAAATTCAAGCTATTATTATTTTGACCCCCACAATCTTAATCCTATAGCAGAAATGCGGGGGAAAATGAACACCCAGCAGGGCATTTTTTAAATTTTCAGCGACATTTTTCAGTGGAAAGATAAAAGAATTGGGATTTTTCCTGACTTTGGCTCTCCAGACCTCAGCAGTATTTTCTTCTTTTTTTTTGTATGCCGCATGGCACCAAATTTTGCAAATATTTCCTTGCTCTCTTGCTGAAGGGTTAATACCGAAAATATTACCAGTTACAATTTCTTGAAATTCTTCTATGTTCCCCTCAACAAAAATGCTAGATTCCTAACTCCAAACCTCACTAAGTTGAATTTCTTGGCTGGTCCCTTGAAATTTCGACTTGGAACGGTTCAACTGCTTTGAAACGGGGACATGGCAATTCTTCAAATCGGAATTCCAAATGTGAGGACTTTTGGAAATTCCCTGTCAATTCGCTTACGGATAGACGAGGCATGAAGCAATTTTTACGATGCCCCGTAATATGCGAGTTGAACGTGGAGGCAGAGAGTCGGGATTATTTACAGCCGGCGTGATGACTGAATTAAAAACGCGGACAGGCAAAAGGTTGGGCTAAAAAACCGCTGACGTTATAATGACGGGGGATGCAAGTACCTTGCCCACAATTTCGAGATGAGTGACCTTTCTTTTTACCATTTCTCTCTTTTATTTATTTATTTTGCTCTCCTGCTCTTCTTTTTCTGGGTCAGTCGGGCTGCGATCGAGTCAAGTCAGCTGATGGAGCCTCGCAAGGTCGTTTCGGCGACCAATTAAACTCTCACGCACAACGCGGATCTTGTGAAATATGAAAACGATTTAATTATTCTTTGCATGCCCACCAGGAAGAGTCGATGACGTCGATATTGGGAAATGCAGCTTGCAAAACTGCACCGATCAACTAATTTTGTACAGTACTGGAGTATATGCAGTTGGTTGTCGATGATATAAAGAAGTCATTTTTGAGTTGAAACAACAAAAAAACGCGTTGATCAGCCGCGTTCTTCGTGCCATCCATACACAACACGATCGAAAATTAGTCGATGTTAATTTTCTGTACAAATTTTAATTACGGATATATTTCGAGCAATATTTGAGACTGCATTTAAGTCTTCTGAACACTTGATCTTCTTCGGTTTCCTCTTCAACTGATTTTCTGCGAATAATGCGAAAAGTTGTCCTATAGGATCTCAACTATTGTCAGAACTTTGAAAGTTTTTCAAAAACGAAATTTATAATATTTAAAGATAATACGATCAGTTCATATACTTTTCTACGTAGTTTTGATTACGATATATGTTGTTCTCTGATGAGCGGAGAAATGCTTTTTTTAGCAATTAAATTAATTTTTAAAAATTATTGACCACAGTTTATATGCTTGTTTATCAGTTTGAAATTCAGAGGAAAAGCGGAGTTTTCTATTGAATACAATCACCGACTAAAAAAGTTTCACGTGATGCATTTGAATTTTTTTATTGACTTGAACGAAGCAAAATAAATGGCCAAAAATATGTCAAATGCTGTGCTGTATTTTGTACATCTTTTTAGTGACATTATTCGCGGCTTGGAAAATTTGACCAAATGAAAAACCTGTTCTGATCATGGAAATCTGCGTGCAATAAATACAGTACCCGAAGACCTTTAAACAAAAGTACAAAAAAATTGAAGGCCATTACTCGTATCATCAATATCTGTCAAATATATCTCACCCACGTTTTCCACTTCAACTAATTTCAGAAAAATGATCAAGAGAACCCATCGCAATTTTTTTTTCGTAACCTATATGCGCTTTTTTTTTACTAATTATTTTCTTTATGAACGTGGGTCAAATAAGCGGGGATCCTCTGGATCTTGCCAAGTTTATATACACGACATATACAGTACAGTATATAACTAAACTCACTAATGATAATTTTCGAATATTCAAAAGCACATTTAGCGCATGCTAAGTGCCAAATCCTCATCACAAAATGTATTATATTCCCTGCCAGAAAATGCGGGGAGATTGTGTGAAGTCATTGCACCAGCCGAGGTATTTCTTTCCCTTGCCCCCACGTAGCGGGTTCCGGAAAAAGGTCGTTTTCGCGATTTGCATGCCCGTCGGCCGACGAAAGGAAGGAAAAATATTTTCGGGGAAATAATTGGTCTTATAGTCGGCCGAGGGAAAGAAATGCTGTGAGCTTTGATGCATTCCGGGTTTTCGAGGGATCGCGTCATTTTTCTCGCCCACGCTTGGTCATGAAAAAAAAAGAAGAGAGAATAAAAATGCCGAGGGGCTAAACCGAAATTTTCAACACCCTGCCCGGGATGATTCGTTCCGCTATATACATCCTCTCCAAATACTATACTTGAACAAATTAAAATGAACTGTAAAATTATAGCCAATTTTTCGGAGAGAAAAAAAAGATAATCCGGACTTGATGAATGCGTTTTATCGGACAGAATGTTTGAGGCTCGGGAATTGAAGGTTATTGATGCCTGAATTCGGAGGAATGCTCGTCTCGCACCGCATTTTTTTTCAGAAGGTGAATCAAATACTGTGTATTTCAACATTCTGAAATTGTATTACCAGTTCGAACTTACGAATTTAAACGCGTTGGGAACAATTTATTCGACATGAAAAATTTCATAGAATTCGGAAATATCGTGTGAAAACTAGAAAAATTAAATACGATATTTTTGTCTATTTTAGAGACCTAGAGAAAAAAATGAACTCCTTATAATTCATGAATGCTCTAATTAATGAACGTCTTGGAAAAATCAGTGGGATTCTTCTGGGAGGTCTCGTTTTAGAACAATTTGCAAAATAATGCAAGTCGAACATGTAAAACGGTATAAAACTTGGCTCAGCATTTTTATCGGACAGCTTCCAATGAAAAATAAATAAAGACACTTTTGACATTTTCGCGACATTGTGAAGAACTACCGTATACACTTCGAAATATTTCTTCGAATTTTTCGTTCGGTGATTTAGCGCAAAAACGTGGCCCTCTTCGAGCCTTCGTCCGACAAATGAGCCTGAAAATTCCTTATTTGAATCGACCTGCACTTGCATGAATGTTATTTAGAAATTGGATTGATTTCTATCAATATATTGCATCATAGAATGCACCAAGAAAAAATATTCGTGACAACGAAGCCCCGCGAAGTCCGTGATGATCTGTCAAGCACACCGAGCGCATGAAAAATGGGGTGGGGGAAAAATCTGCCCGCGAAAAAAAAAGGCGACTGTTTGTGTTCGCAAACGAACTATTGTCTGGAAATATAAATTCTCAAAAGGTCTTCCTCCTTCTCCTCCTCATCTTCTTCACATTCTCCCATTTCTTTTTCTTCCGTATATATACAGTATTTTTTACGGTAATCTCTTTTTGTGTGAGTAATTTTTGCTTAGACGAGGAGGAGAATAGCGGGGCGGTCTTCCCACGGCGTCGTTTTCGTTTCGCGGTCATTTCACGGCCATTAGCGATGAATGATGGCCGCGCTGTTATTGTGCAGTGATTTCCCTGTGTTATTTTTTTTGGTGATAATATGAATATGATGAATTTATGTTTGAGCGTTAGTTTAGCTGGTAGCGAACATATTTTCAGCCTACGGAGCTTGCCTCTCGTTCACGCAAATGACCTAAGCTTCAGATTCAACAGATTTTTTAATTGGATTGAGATTTGCATTGAAAATGAATGAATTCCGATAGCTTATTCCGGGTTTTTCGTCCGTGTACCTCTGGAATTTTGTTTTATGCAGGGGATTTTTTTCACAGCCATTTTTAGTGACAGACCGTGGTATTCAAGTCGGTATATTAAAAACAAAGCTCTCTTCAAAGCACCGTGCGGAATTTTCTGAAAACTTCCTTTCGAAATTGTAATTACTGTATTGTGATTTAAAAATTCTCCATAACCCCAGCAAGTTATGAAGCATTTTGAAGGAAATTTACTACTTCTTACTTCACACGTTAATAAAAAGTGAAGCCAAAGAATAATGTTGTAAATCCAGTGACGATCAAGGATTTTTTTCTAGGAATTTGAAAGGCGGAGATAAGATTTTGGAATCATTTAAATTATTTCGATTCTACTTTTTCCCTGAAAATTAGAAAAGATGTTCTTCTCTGATATAGACTTGGACTTATCGTTACAGAAAGGATTTATTTCCAAGTGAAAAGAAGAACAAAATCCTGAAATTGAAATTTCAAAAAACTGTTTTGCTTGTCGGAGGTATGAGGCATTGTTATAAAATACCTTGAAGTCGAAGAGAACTGAAAACCGACGATAAATTTGATATTTGAAACTGAACTTAATTGGAAAAGTAAGGTTAGTGAAAATAAAGAAAACCCTCCATTTCTTGAATAAGGCTTTCATTCCGAGTACGACAGTACTGAATGTAAAAATAATAAGTGCGATTATCAATAAACTAACGTTTTTTTTTCGAAAACCTTCATACAATTTAATTTCAATTTTTTCCCTGAAATATAAATTACCCGGGATTTTTTTCGCTTTCAAGTATTGAACAACGGACTTCTTTTCTTTTATTATTTTTCATTCCTTAGATGAAGAATTATTCCTGAAAATTTTGTATTTCCCTTCGAATGGTGTTATCAAGTGTAGGCGGCAACGAACAGTAGACATTCCGCGGAAGCTTGACGTTTCCACGCTAATAATTTGGCATAGGGAATAATGAATTGCACTCGAGTGCGAACCTGGTGCTCGAGCCTCATCGCGAAATCCTCTGCTAAAGCTCGTACATTGCGCCATTCAATCGCCATTTCTTTTTACCGGCTCCCAAAACTCCTCAAAGTTTGGAACGCCAACTTTTTATTTCTTGTCTGGGAAAATTTCGAAATTCGCTTCAACAGATGAATGGCGTCTTTTTTAGGTTCATTCATTTTTGTGAGAGGAAAAAAAAAAAGAATGTTGGCTTGCGAGTGCGTGTTTTGCGCCGAGTGTTTAATCGCGAAATCCGTGGCGAGCTCGCGATGTCTCGAGCCCCGAATTCATTTCACAGTATAAATTGGAATGCAAGTTCACTTGATATGAACTTTCCAGTTTTGTAGACGCATCTACTGGAACAAGAAATCTGTCCATGAAGATTCATTTAATTCTGAATTCAGTCAGTTGAGTGACTGTTTCCAGGAAGCGCTTTTTGCAAAGTATACTCGATAGATGTGTTTGATTCCCACGCTCAGTCAGATTCACCTATTCAGTAAATTCGATTAACAACAAGGCAGTTTAAATGGTCAGAGGATTTTGAACTATTTTCCAAATTAGTTTATGCCTTTCAATTTTTTTTAAATCCTGAATTCGCTTGCATGATTATAGGTTTGATCTTCCACAATTCACTGAGAATTCTCCGTTGACCGAGTGGCTCCGAAAATTAACCCAAACGTTATTCTCCAGTGATTCTCCTAAATCAAAAATGTGTTTCTAGTTGCATTCGAAATTCGAGCGCCAAAAGCATGAATTGTGTAATGCTTCACTTCTTGGATTGAAAGAACGAGAAAAAAAACATTTGAAACAAGGGCGAATAAGTCGAAGAAGGGTGGATAATCAACATTCAACATTCCTAAACAGTCAACATTTTAAAGAACAGATGGTATCTCTTTTTTTATGAACCACGCACAAAAACCAAACGGAAAACTCTTATTTTCGCATCTTGCTGAAGATAGACAAAAAGCAATACAGATAATTTTGTTTAAGCAGTTTTTATGACGGAGAGTGTAAATTGTGACAATGTCATCAACAATCAGCGCTCTCAAGAAAAAAAATGATATTTTTCACAAACCACGGGTAAAAACCCAACAGAAAACTCTAAACTCATGAATTTTCAAAGAACAGTTGTACCTCCCTAAATAAAATTTTTTTCAAGTCCTGGTCTGAATTCCCTTCGAAACAATGCATTAAGAACCTACACAACTCGAAGTATTTTTCTCTCAAACCTCTGTAAGTCAAATTTCCTGAGGTCTTTTGGTTATCATTTACTCGAAATACGAAAAAGAAAATCATTGAAACAAACGATTTTATGCATCTTGAAAGGAATTGAAAGACTAATTGAAAGCAAATGATGAACCCCTGCATCCAAGTTCAGCAAGCTGTAAACTCATCAAGAAGCAAGTTTAGGTCCAGAATATCCTAAATTACCATTTCCTACCATTTTTTTTTACTCATCCTTGCAGCAAAAAATTATTTTTTTCTTTGACTCGAAACCTCCTTAAGTCGAAACCTCCCTAAGTCAATTTTTTTTCCTGGTCCCTAAAAAATTTGATGAAGTTGAACCTCTCTAAGTCGAAGTCGCCCAAAGTAGAATTTTTTCCGGCTGGTCCCAAAAAATTTTATGAGGTTGAACCTCTCCAAGTGAGTTTTTTTCTGGTCCCTAAAAAATTCGACTTAGAGAGGTTCAACTTCAACTTTTTTGGGACCAGCCGGAAAAAATTATACTTTGGGTGGTTTAGACTTACGGAAATTTTGATTTTTGATTTTCGCTGAAGAAAGAGAGAGAGAAAAAACATGCCTGGAATTTTGTACTGGTACTCTAGTATTTTTTTTTATGGCAGATGGTGTATCCTTGTGTCCATCAAGGCTTGATTTTCCTGACGGAAAAGTTGTCATGGTGCACCGGACGAGTGAGTATGTATAGTATCGCAGTCAGTCAGACTTCGGCACTTGGGTGCGAGCAAACAGGCGGGTTCCACCGCGCGCGGAAGTACGGAAGAGTTGCAGACCCAGGCTCGTGGGCGTTTCTGGTTTCCCTCCCCCATTTAGAAAAAAGAAAAAGAAAAAGAGAGAAAAAACATCCCTTTTTCTAGATTTTTTCGCGGTTTTATGCGATACGAAAACCTGACTGTTCCGAGCATACGAATAAGGGCGAACCGGGGTTTTTTGGCGGAATTTCATTTCGTATTCCTCGGTGGCTTTCGATATTTGATTCAAACCGACGTCTGACAGCTGCTCGCGAAAACAGTTCTTTCCTTGCGAAAACAGCTCGTTTCTCGCCCAGAAAGTTATTTTCCATTTCACGCGTTTGCGAACAAGACCAAGGATATGAAATTGACTAGAATTCATTAAAAATGTTTCTGTCCACGGAAAATTCTCATTATCGAATTGTGGCTTGAAAATTTCTTTTGTTTTGTTTTGTGATGCCATAGTTTAGTTATATCGAGACTCGGGGAAAAATTTGGATCGAATAATCGACGCTGTCTTATAGACTTTACAGTACAGTATTATTTTCCCCCGGAAATAAAATACGATCATTTTTTAAAATTTAAGTAATTTTTTACGGTGTCTTCAATTCATTTACTCTGTTTTCTGAGTCACCTCATCTTCCTCTGAGTTATGGAGTATCGCATTGCCCAGAAATTCAAATTTTGCTTTTATTTTCCTTCAATGAGGGATTTTTAATATAAATCTTTTTTGCTTGCATATGCGCCAAGTTCTAGGTCTAAACAATATGCTTTTACCAAACATTTTTACCCTTAAAAATGGTTGCCAGGAACGGGAAAACTGATTGCTCACAAAACTTTTGTTTTCTGTAGATTTTGAGAAGAAAAAAAAAATTCGCCTGTTCGAGGAAGAAATTTAGTTTAAACATTATTGTTGGCATTATTTCATTCACTAATCTTTCATAAATTTCTAGACATTTTTCTGCTGCAACGGCGATTCATTTTTACAATAAAACACATTTTTTTCACCCCAAAGAAAAGCTTTACGATTTTCTGAAACAGCGAGGAATTTGCCGAAGAACCATTGCACGAGAAAACAGTCACATGTTCGCGCTGTTTTTTTTTTTTTTTAGTTTTAAAGAAGATTTTTCCACAAACTATGATGTCAAATGTACGTTTGAGATTGCACATTAACACGGGTTCGAAACCCATTTCCTCGCGCGCATTTTTTCCCCCTTGGAGTCGGAACATCTCTCTAACTAACCTTTCGCACCCCCCTTGGAGGAACGCGCATCCGTTTCATTCCTGTTTTCAAAGGCGGATCAAGAAGAATGATAACCTGTTATAAAAATTTACAAAATAAAGATACGAAATAAAGAGGAGAAAATGGGGTGGGGAGGGAGAGAAGAGGAAGAAGTTGCAGTCGGTCGGGGATTACACAAGATTAATACCCGGGCATGATTCGG
>CAJPEX010001534.1:0-55468 GCA_905338405.1 Notodromas monacha
TTCAAAATAAATTACAACGAGGGGGGGAGAGGGTTGTACTGTAGATGCAACTACATGAGTAAATGAAGATGGAAAAGTCTGAAATGAGGCCGAAATGTTATTCATAGAAGAAATATTTTAATTAATTCCCTTTTTTGACATTGTGTGAAAAATTACAAAACTCGCTTAAAATGCCTCGTTTATTATTGTGAAATCAAACGTTACACGCTGAGGGTACGTGTCCAGTCACATCCGAGCAAAATGTTGAAAATCTTTCGAGTGGGTAAAATCCAAAACCCGTTCAATTTGAGCTAGAAAAATAACTCAAACATTCAAACTGAAGACGTGGACCAATTCACGACTATGCCTGAGATTTATAGTTAACAATCAATATATAATCAGGAATCATTTTCTCGAATTTATATTTATTATCGCAATCATGAATAAATCGGAACCAAAAGAAAAGGTGTTTACACTCCCTTCCGAGACATTTTATCATGCGTACTTGGCAAACAAGTTAGATTTTTTGATTTTCTGCTTGCATCTGTTAAATGTTTTTAGAATATTTGGTCGCACATCATTCGTAGAAATTTTCAACCAAGTACGTTCAAACGTGGAGCGCGATTCGTTGAACTAATCCCAATAAAAAAAATTAATTCAGGTTTCTGCCAAATGTTTTTTTTCAACTCAAGACATTTGAAGATTTAGAATAGGATGGCCTCAAGTAATTCGGATTCTGATTGTGGATTTTCAAACTACATTAAAATGATGATGCCCTTTTGCCACACCATTTGCTCATGCCACCAACTCGTCAAATAATTGAGTCATCAAGGTGAAGCCTTCAAGAGCAGCTGATTATCTCTGAAAACGTTGTTGAAAACAAAGATACACAGGGAAACAGCGGAAAACTTTCATCCCGAAGACACACAAGGTCAAATCAAGGTTATTCTTTAGATAATAAATTCGAAAAGCTGCGCCTGGATGACGATGACGCATAAGTCTTTCATGATACGACAGCGAGGACTTTGATCGACCACATTCAAAGAACGATTACCAAAGAAACGAGCCCCATTTTCTCGGGAAACCGGCGGAAATAGAGTAGGAATGAAAAAAATTGACGAGAAAGAAAGTTTTACGGGACTCGATTTTTCAACATACAGCACGTCAATTGTACTTTTCAGGGAGTCTAAGTCTTAGTACTTTTTAAGGAAGTACCAGTACGAAGCTAGCTACCTATTTAACCAGAACTTAGTGGCCACCTGAAAGAGAAATGTTGCTAAAACAAGTGAAACTTCTTTACTTCCTAATGAAAAAAATGTTCGATCCCATAAGGTTCTCTCCCCATGTCACAGAGTTTTTCTATAACGAAATTCTCCCTACAACGAATTTCTTCTGGTCCCTTGAATATCATGATATAGAACCTCTATCGCATGGAAAAAGAATCCTATAGGACAGACAAAAATCGTTAGGACAGAGAAAATCGTCGTGAAAACATTGAAAGGACCAGAAAAATTCCTTGTATAGAGAATTTCGTTGCGGAGAGTCCACCTGTATCACGAACAGACTTGGAATCCATCAGGATATGCTCATTTACAGTGTGGTTTAGTACAAAAATGGCATATTTATGCCATGTTTCAATGCGCAGATATGAATAGGAGTGTTTAGACAATAACCGTTCCCGAGATTTTCGAAAAATTAATATTGATAAAGTCACAGATAGCTTTTCCTGCTTCAAGGAATAGCTCTTACGCGAAATAGATAGGCTTATTCCCATTAACTCGGTTAACGAACTCTCCAGATAAAACGCGGCACACTTGAAGAGATCACTTTAATATTAAGCGAGGCACATGTTCATTCCTTTAAAAATAATATTTACGAATACAGTTCTGTATTTAATCAAGTTCAGATAAAGGAATGCCAAATTGGGGTACTTTCCTTTTATCACAGTACTGTACCCATTTTTCTTTGTCTCATGAATTTAGTATTTGTTGGGTTAGGTTAGGTCAGATTATGTTAATTGAAAGATATTCGTAACTAACATAACCTGACCTAACCTAACCTAACCTAACCGCCTCCCAAAATCAGTTTCAGCAGAATGCGGAAAAATGAAATTCACATTGAAGGTGCACGGAAAGTAGGTACTGTACTGAGCTAACAGGAAAGTAACCCAATTTGTTGCTCACCGGTATGTATTCCTCCAGACGTCCACCGGGAAACACCCCGTACAACTTGGGCCCCAGTTTCCGCTCAGACAGCACAGTGAAAATGACGGACTCAGTCACTAGACTCTGCACATCTATTTGTTCCCCGTGCAATTGACCATAGATTCGCACCAAATGAAGAGCCCCAAGGGCTGCTCAGAACCCGTAGCGTGACTCAGGCTAAAGGTCCCAGAGGCACCACGAGTGTGGGCCGCCTTCACGCGTCATCATGTTTATTAACGAGTTTGGAGGCGATTTTTTAGAAAAAATTTGAAAACAGAAATAAATCCAGGGTATCAACATTCAGTACAGTAGAGAGATGCTGAACCGGGAATAAAGTAAGAACTACTGTACTACACTACAAGTGGACTTTCTCAACAATGATCGTGTCTACACCGATTTTCTCCGCATATAAAACGATGTTCTTTCGGCGCAGTTTTTCTTGTCAATGTTCAGGGGATTCAGAACAAATAAATCGTCTCTACAACTAATTCAATTTTCTGGTCCCTTGAATTTTGTCGCAGAGTGAGTCCACCAGCAAGAAAGATTTTCGTTCCGAATAGTGAATCTCGCCTCACAGAACATCATGATGAATCTTGCTTATTTTTCAAAGCGTTGAGCATAGATTTTCTTGCCGATGAATTTTTCGATTTCAACGAATATTTCATGTGGGGCATTCATTCATTCATGGCACCATCGAGAATTTCAGGAAGGGAAAATCTTTCAAAGTGACCTGAAAGGGATGAAGAATTTCATACAGCTCCACATAATCCGGTCAAGAGTTTTTAATTGGGGGTCATCAAGAAATACCAGGATCACTATTGCTAAATGTAACTCGGTTAATACACCTTTTAGGGATAAGCCTTTCTGCGAGACATCAAATCCAATAAAAAAAAAGCAATCCAGTATTTTGGGAGGGAAGAATGCAGCATAAAAACAGCCGGATAAAAACTGACAAGGAGAAATCCATCTGAAAAGAAAACGGACAAAATTTCAAAAAGAAGAGTACAGTACTGTACTTGAGAATACTCTAAAATTATTTTTACTTCGTAAGTATTGAATTGGTTTCAATTTAATTTCCGTAGATTTCCTGACTTATTTTTCATCTCACTCAACAATTGATCATGAGTGCTTTCTCCGTTCTTCTTTCTTTTCTCGATAATTTTCCGAAGTACATGAGTGAATTTGTGCGGAAATGATGTCAAAATTTCGGGGAGGAGGATTTCGAGTTTCGCAGGAAATTAATCGGGGGAAAAAAGTCGCTTCAGCAATTTCTTTCAATACTCGCAGCGGTTGAAGGGGGACGCAAGAGAAAAATTCATAAATGAAAACTGTATACTGTACATCTTCTGTGAGGCAGAACCGACCAATAATTAATGTACCCAATTATTTAGAGGACATTTTTATCAGACCACGTACTCGTTCTGTTGATTACTTTCTGCCACACGCCAGCGAAAAATGAACGCATTATTTTGCCAGCTCAGCGAGGAGAGGAAGGACGGAATACTGTAATTTTCCTCAAATCACCGTATATTTAATTTTCTTTTTCTTCGGAATTCAGTCAGTATGCTTTAGTCTGCAATGAATTAAAAAAATGTTTTCTTCAGAGTTCTCAACAGCTAACCTCGATTTTCGCTCGTTGAGGATAAGCAATTCATAGAAAAATTATCGTTCAATATTTGCAAGTTTCAAAAAGTTATCTGAACAAAAAATCAAGCCACAAGCACAATTTCTCGACGGGGAAGAAATGAGATCATTTGCAATTGTTCATATTGTTCAGAAAATTCTGAAGAGGGGGAGGAAGACAACGAACAGGAAATTGTAATTGACGATATTCTGAGCCTAAAATTGCTGTATAAATTTGTTGAAAGGATACTACACTTGAAGGGGAGGTTTTATCCGCCAAATCAGTCTTTCACTTTTTTTTATCAAAATACATAGTTTCTTTTTGATCGTTTTTCTCTTTCCTGCGTCGATAAAAATATAGCCAAAAGGCCTCAAGAAAATTCGAGTTTTGGAGGATCGAGGATGAAACGCTTTGAGTAAGGGAGGTTTTGAATGTATTACTTCCAAAGGAATTCAGACGGGAATCCAGTCGAAAAAAAAATCGACAGATTGGAGGTATTCGACTTCGGGAGGTTCGAGTTATCGAGGTTCAACTATTCTTTCAACCAGTCCACCTTTAAAAACACACATGCTTCCTGAAGTGCATATACACGTGGGTTGAGGTTGAAATTCGCTCATTTCGCTGGGAATGGTTCCAGAAAATGCTATATTCACTTTGACACAAGATTTTCCCTTCCTTGTGCGTCACATCAAGCATCGCACAAGAAAAAAAAACACCTAAAAAAATGGAACAGGGACATCCACTAGGGATTTTTTATATCTCAAGCCGGAAATCCGGATGGCAGGTGCAGCGAGACCATTTTTAAGCGTCTCCTTGACTGATGATTTCAGAGAATCCAGGTCAAGTTCAAAGGGAGTAAGTAGTAAAGGGACGACCTCAACGCCACATGTTATCGTGGCTGGAGTGAGTAGAACAGGAATAAACATCAACTCGAGCGTATGTCCGGGGATACGAGGCCGTGTGCCAATTTTTTGGCGGCACTCTCTCCATTACGAAATGGAACGGATGGTCTGCGATTTTCAGCGGGTTCACATTTTCAAAACACGACCAAATGAACAATTTTAAAAAGTAAACGTCTTCAAATATTTCTCGCGAGTACGATAATTCCAATTGTCGATAAAAGTACGACGTGAGCACAAAACTCGAGATAACCGTTCCAAGAGTGAATTGTTTCAGGGGAAAAACAATTTTATAGCATTTATGGAGTTCCGTCCGAAAATTTTACATTTTTTCGAACAGGATAGCACTAAAATGTGCTCAAACGAGCACTAAATTAAGAGCAAAGTAAAATATTAATAATTGAAGTCTATTATTCCGAAAGTTCGCCCTTCGTTCACACACCAGATGACCACCAAATTTTCAATTTTGTTTCTTGCGACATAACTGTCACTTAAATCTCGTCATTTATTAGTTAAATCTAGTGATCTCGTCATTAACTCTTGAATTACCAGTACGACGGAAAATGAGCGAACAGACAAACATAAAGTTAATAATGTAAAAATACTACCCTAAATATTAGTTTCACGGGCACACAGAATCATCGCGAGTTTAATTCCAATGTTGGAAGTAAAATGTAAAATCATTTTTCATGACTGATTCCATTTAATTGCAGCCGTAATTTAAGCCACGTACATCTCAATTTTTGACGAATTTGGTCAAACTTCACACGACGAAAATAAAAAGGCAAGTTCAAGACATTTTTTCAGTTCATTCGGTAGCGGAATCAACTTCACATTAGCTAGATTATTTTTAGTTACATGAAAAATGGCACACATTTGAATCTGTGACAGGAAAAAATGACTTATTTTCAGAGTCCGGACGCATTTCAAAAATCTTCTCTCACTTCAATTTTCAACTGGTTCAGCAAAAATGGAAAACATTCGCAAGGAACTGATGAAAATACTGGTGGACGTTCATCTGAACGGAACTCAAAGGATCAGAACAAAAGTCTTTGTAGAGAGAATTTCGTTGCAGAGAAGCCTTCCGAAATGGGGAGAGAACCCTGTGGGACCACACCAAAATGTTATATACTGTACAAAGAAAATCGTTGTAGACAATACATTTGTAGAAAGAGTCCACCTGTAATCACCTATCAAAGACGAGTGTAATCATTCACCTTCGAAAATCTTCAAAAACGCATGTAACGTACCTAATCTTTTATCATAAGGACTCAGATGACACCTTTCTCGAGATTACCTTCACCTTACACGAATAAACGATAAAAATGAAAACCGAAAAGCTCCTTAACATGGGATAAAATTCTTAGAGTGATGTCATGTGCAGTTTTTCACTTTGATGAGTGGTTTATCCGAAGGTCAGGTAGAGTAGACCGAACTACGTGAAGGTTCGAGGCGAATTTATCAGTACTGTATAAAAGGTCCGTACCAGGCGCATTTTTCCCTCATTCATCAGCGGTGACATCTGCATTTGCGAAAAGAAAAATTCCCAGAAAAAAATCGGGTCATCAAAATGACATAGATTCATCACATCGAACATAATACACACATGCATTTTTCGCCGAATGTCAACGTGAACTACCGTGCTACCCCAAAAGAATGTGGGGGGAAAAATACGTGGAAAACGGGTCGAGTCGCTGACTTTTACTTTCGATTCTACAGAAATATCGCATATAAATCGACATTAATAGGAAATTTCGGCGAATTTTTTCATTTATTTTTTGAATACGGAAATGTGATCCGGACTCGAAATCCGGGATCAGAATAAAGAACCCAAATGACCTACAGCCCCTCTTCACTTTCGGCGTCTTTCCGACGCCTGAAATTTATTTGAATCTTTAGCTTAAATGTAGCATAAAAGTTGAGTCAGGGACAAGGATTTGTACATTTAACTTTTGAATAAGTCTATGTCTTTCGTCAACTTTTTTTTTATTTGCACAGCATTATGCGGGGAAGCAATTTGCAAACTCACCGTTTTGGGCTCAACAACTTGCACGGGACTGTCGGTCAGAACGGACAGCGGATAGAGGATTACTTCAGTCATGTCTATACTTCACGGAGTTTTCTTTTCAAACTCAAAAAAAAAAAAACGCGTGGTATCAAAAAATTGAACCTCAATTCATTGAACTCTTCGTACTACGAACGCACGTAATTTCTCTGTAAGTTTAGACATAGAACAAGCAGTGCATCAATTTTCGATGTCAAATAGATTTGGATTCGTGATGCAGAAATAAATACACTCCTCAACGTATAGTTAAATAATTATGTGAGGCAAAATTTTCACATAATTAAATTTAATAATTAAATTAAATTCAAAAATTCAATTCATTGCACACATGTTACACTGAAACTTCCCTATTAAATCATTCGCGCCCCATTGCCATCAATTAGCATTTTAATGCACTGCTGGTACAAAAAAAAATGACACCAAGATTACCTGAAATCTATTTCTGATCTGATCTCATAAATTAACAAAACCTCTTTTAATCAGGCTGAGTCACTTCGAGATGAATGGGCGAGTAATTAAAATTATTTCAAGTTATTTTAGAAATATATTTCGACAACTGTATGAAATTCGTGAAATACAGTACCGTAGTAGAATCATACGTGATATTTTGTCTAGGTCTAGGCATAGAAATCGGGATAGTATTCCAGAAAATCGGAGAACTACTGTACCGTACTAAACTGATCTACCATGACCTTTTTTCGGATGATGTGGATTGAAATAACTGATGTGAACATATGAATACTTTCTGTGAAGAATAAATGTATTAAAAAGTATTTTAGATGAATAAAACACAGCAATCAGCCGAGCTGCGGCCGGGGTGAATAACACCCTAGTTTAAAGTTGTTATATTTCTTCTGTAGAAACACAAGTCCAAGAGAGGAATGTCTCCTTGAGGAGAAGGCTATGTGAGTTTTGGTGGCCTTGGGTTCCCACGAGATTAGCGGGAGGATGAGTTTGGCTGGCGCCAAACTCATCCTCCAATTCTTATAAAATTCGCAACACTTTCGCATAACATGGGCGGATCCAACAAGAACTACGGTACATCCAACTTCAATTTGAGATCGGAATTTCGAACCCGTCAAAAATTAAAAACCAATTGATCACAAAGCGATAAATATACTACCGCCGTTCTAACAGGTGATTTCACCAAATTTAAAAATCCGGAAAAAAAAGAAAACTGCCCTCGAAATTCCCGAACACCGTTCACACGAGAAACTAAACTAAAATTGCACTGGAAATTCCGAAATAAACGGATGTCGTATACGTACACATTTGTTCAATTTCTACCGACGATGAAACAACGGAATAAAGAAAGCTTTTGTCAACTTATCGAAAGCGTTAAATAATTTCAAGAGTCACTATAAAATAGTCATGAAATCATTCTTGAAGATTTAAAAAAATCCTGGAAAAAAAAGAGCACGAGTGAAACTGAACTAAAAATTCTGCGCGGGATTCAAGCACGAGCGCAAAAATATCCATAAAAATAGCAATACTGTAAATGCATATTTTCCTTTCGTCGGAGAAGACACTCAAAGTGATTTCTGTTCTTGAAAAGGGGAGAACGACCAATTGAAATGTTCGTCAGTTAATGTTTCACTACAAGAAACTTGACTCGAGTGAACTTATCACGCTACCAGAAACTGAACTAGATGCACTGAATTCCACGAAATTGTAACACATACGCAAATTCTCAAGAAACGTTGTTCCACTTCATGGCAACTTGAAAAATATTTATTGAAAAATAAAAACGAAGAAGAACGTCAAATTTAAAACGTTCGCCAGTAAAAGTTTCATCAGAAAGGAATTCACTCCATTATACGGGGATCACCGAAAATAAGTAAGGAACAGATTTCAACGAATGATGAATTCCCAGAACTCCGGGACCACGTGAAACTAAAATAATAATAATAAAATCTACGCGGTGTTTCCACAAAAACGCCAAATTTTTGTTGTTGTTTATCCTCAGAGCAGCGGAAGAATTTTCAACTTAAAAAAAGGTCTAAAAAAACCACTAGTTAAAAAGCTCTTCCTTCCACGTTTGACCAAACTGAAAAGAACGATCACAAAAACAGGTAAATAAATAAGACAAAGTTCCCGGGAATGAGGAAGTTCTAGAATTCGAACTACGCAGGATTCCAACGCAAACGCAAATTCTCAAGAAATTGTGTCGATTTTTTTAACCTAAAAAAAAAATTCATTTCTTGTCTAAAAAAAAAGGAAACACAAAAACAACGGGGAAAACCTCTGCCGGGCCACAGGGCGACGTGTCGACTTCTGCTGTGCAATGGCCAGCGTCCCCGACGCGACGTCGAGATGCCGGGGTCTTGATCTGCGCCACAGTCCCCGTCGGTGTCGCGGCTTGGGCCCCGTCCATCGACGCGACAGGTGGTGCATTAGCCGCCGCCGCCGCTGTCGACGACGTGCCCGCTACGGCGGTCTTCCTCATGGCCGCCGTCGCCGCCGCCACTAGCCCGGATCGCCGCCACACGCTACAGCAGCCAGCCGTCGACCGACCAACGACGACGGCCACAGGCAGCAACCGTCGCAACAGAATGATCACGACACACTCACGACACTTTTATATTTAAGCAGTGTATTGCTGGTCCCCTACAGAAACAATGCCTTTTCCTAGTTTCGAATGCTGCGGAGTCGCTCAGGAGAATTGAGCAGCGATACGAGAGAGAACAAAATAAAATCTGTGAAGGTAATCGCGCGACGCGACGTGAACGGGCTTAAGCAAGAGTCGATAAAACCCGCTGACAATTTAGGCTCGGAAGGAAAATGTCGTTATCAATCAAATAAAAGTCGAGTCTCTTATCAAGAAAATGGAGTGGTTTCATTGAGAAATACAGTTTACTCAACAAGAAATTATTGTAGAGGATTCCAGTGTTCCGAACTCGCGTACACCGCAAATTGAACTCAAAACATATTCCATTGGCCTTGAATCTCTTGCCTCTTCACTGGTGGTGATAAAAGAGCTATTATCGTAACCTTTTCGAGGTACATTTTCAGAACTCGACCATCTTAGTAGCAGAACATCCAAAAGGAACAAAATAAATTGAAAACTCTTCGTGCGAAGTTCTTCCGGGCTGCGAGGGGTGAACTATATTTAGACCCCAAAAACTATGACTTCATCTAGTCTTTAGGATATAGTGGTCTAAACTTCGAACTCCAAATGAATAATACAGTATTCCGATGATTAAATTAACCCAAGACAGCTTGCTCTGACTTGGATTTTTAATGACAAACCTGCAAGTTTTAAGATCATTTAATACCTGTATACCACGGCTGTGTGTGTCTTAAAATCCAGTGCGAATCAATGAAAATCTATAATAAAATTGGGAGGTATGGATAGCTTAAATTAATTTTCAATCAAATGTGGCGTCTATAGCAATATTCTGAGTAACTTGAAAACATTCCGTGACGGACAATTTCGCGACATTGTTTCTAACATTTTCTCTCGGAAGTTGAGGGTTTCTTCACTCAAGTTTAGACTTTAGAGGATCATGTTTTATGATCACGCTCAGCTTTGGAGAGATTTTTCAGAACGTATCACTCGGCTCAATGCGAGAATATATTCAATGACTAAAATATCACCTAGCCTAATGCTGAAAATTCAGTTTTGAATTCCGATCCTTCAGAAGTCCAAGTGGTAAAATAACACCTCATGAAATAAGTACACTGACACTAGTGATCCAAAGTTAATTTGTATTTATGCCCTCATAGGCTACGTTCGGATTTGGATCACATACGGATTTTAAGCAGCTAATGCAAGGTAAAATACTTTTTTTTTTTTAATCCAACTTTTCCGGATGGAAATTTCCACAAAAAAGTGGTATACAAGTCCCTTTGCAAATCCCCTCACAAAAAATGCATTAAAATCCTCCTCACACGATTTTGCAAATATTTTATTGATGAAGGAAAGAAAAAAGCAACAGAAATGTAAATTTATGTGTTTTGAAAGGAAGTGAATGACCAATAGAGCAAACAAACCCTTGCCTCCAGGTTAAGTTTCGTGTGAACTCATTCAAGAAGCAATTCAAGGCTCAGAATATCACGAATTGCAAGTTCCTACAGTTCTTTCTTTCTCCCAACAAAAAAGTGCGTTTTGTTTATTACTCGTAACCTCCCTAACTCGATTTTTTTTCTGGTCCTTTGAAGTTCGACTTGTAAGAGGTTTGACTTGAGTAGAATATGTAGTATTTAAGTCACAACCGAGCTGTGCACGGCATTTCCTCTGGAATTAAGCGCGGTAAAATACACATAGAGAGAAATACGGCATCTTTAATCTTCATCCTATGACTGTATACGTGTTCTAGTGAAATATGCATATCACCAAGATGACGAAACGCTAGTCGGACTCTACTATGACTCGTTTCCGTTGAGGCGCAGTTTCACTGGGTCAAGCTTGTTTAATTTAGATTCGTCTGGGATGTAACGACGCACATCACGTCAGGTATTTTGCACAGGATGCTTTTTAAAAAAAGAAGCCAGACGGCAACGTCGACGTAGAACTCGTCATTCATCCTAGATGCCACTGTTTTCTTTTACTTGTCCGTCGAGTCATTCGACAGATCCCATGAGATACTTCGGTTATCTCGGCTTTGGAAACCGAATGGCAAAAAAAACTTGTTTTCTCACAGCACTTATAGACAAAGTGAATCATCGATTGTGGACTAATTCAGGATTCTCACCTCGAGAAACGTGTAACTACGGAGAAAATTATTCCGATTTCTACTTTCGCTCTCGTTGACTCAATAACTGAACTCGAAGTCCGTCATGAATAACACATACGAGTACAGTATTTAAATCTAGAAAAAGAATCGAAATTTTTGAGAATAAGTATTTCGTATTTTTGCCTGCAAGTGCTGCAACAATAATTGTCCATCCCTAGAATGCCTGTTTGGATATTGCGTGAACAGCATCAAATTAGCCGAAGACTGAACACCCGAAGAAGAAAAAAACCGTAGTCAGCTTTCCGACCCTGATTCCAAACAAGAAGCAGGTCAAATCAAGTTCCCCTTCATTGAAAATTGATATTTATGCATGGAATTCATTCTATATTTAGCAATTAAGTTTTGAAAATGATTTCGGTATACAATAGATTCCAGATACGGTGACCTCCGCCTTATTCCATAATAAGATTACGTTGAATTATTGAATAAAATTAAGCATTGATACAATATATTGTTTTTTTTTTGTTTAAGATGCAATTTTTGAAGTGTCTTCTCGAGAATAAAAAGCCCCAAGAGTCCTGTATAAAAACCTACATGACATCTTATTTCAAACCGTGTTTTTTTTCATCAACACTACAGTTGCGAGGCGTTATTGAAACTCACAAAGTTATGACGGGATAGCGAGGGTAATGCTTAAAGAATTCATATTAATAGCTCAAATACTTATTACCGTGGGGAAATTATCTGACCAACACGACCTTGAGTACTCTGCGCAAGGAACACAAAATACGTATCATCGCCCTCAACAAATAGCTGACCACGATCGACCTATCATAATCACGAATCGACCATTCCATTGTTTAGTTCTATACGAAACAGCGAGCGAGCAGCAGAGTAACCTTGCTCCGAGTACGCGTTAACGCGTAGGCTAATAAGAATGTTCTCCGTATTATCGCGGTCAAGTATAACAAAAATCGTCTCATTATGTTCGCGAACCATTTAAATTGAGCTTGAACAGGCGACAAAAAGTCATGTCATTGACCGAAAGTCTCGTACAATCCGTGATGGCCTCAAGTTTGACTCTAAAACAGATGTGCATATCTCAATTTCCAGTAAATTTCCACGACGATGATGAGAAATCGAGTTACGAAAAGGTGAAACCTCCACCACCAGTACGACGTCTAACGATCCAGAGATAACACATTTCCTCACGGTGGAGAAAGATTTTCCGGCACTAAACGACAGCATTCGGCCAGAATACGCATCATCAGACACAAAACTCTTTTTTAGCATTCACGGAGAATAAACTGATCAAAATGCAATGCCGTATCAATTAGCACTTCTTCGACGCTATCACGTTTCAAGGAGCGCTGAGCTTGGTGATTTTTAGGGTGCGGTTATTCGAATCACGACGAAACGTCCGTATGGTCACCAGAAGTATCTACCACTTGCAAACTCAAAGCAAAACGATGTCAACTGAGGATTAAGCTTCGATCACTATGGTACCCGCGACCTTCGGACGGGAAATCGCAAAACGAAACCATCTGCGCCCCGCGGCCCGACGAACTACCGCCTGTGCCGGGTTCATGCTGCCTATTCCACTGGTATGGCAAGATAGACTGTCCCGCTCAGGACTTTATCCGAAGGATAGGCTAGGATCTAGGAATCTCTGTTTGACGCACACTTCATTTGTCAAAGTAGAGCATCCCACACTTCACACTTTCTTTACGGATCAACGGTATACATTTTTCTGTTAAGGGATGATACAGAATGAAGGGGGATTGCTCAATGCTTAATTTATTCAATTTCGCACTACGTTCACCGTAGCAAACATTCATCAGCATTTGACAAATAAAATAACATTGATCACGATTCAGCCCAGCATTTTACGCGTCTATGAAAAGCTACCTTGTGACGCATTTTGAAGAATAGTGGAAGTAAATTCGTACTCTCGTTTTTTCAAGGTCTCAATTTTCTCTAAAATGAGTCACTGAACTTTTTCAGAGGGACAAGTCTGAAGAACTTCACGCGGATAATCCTCCTATGAGAAGTGTGCTATTCTACAGCATTTTTTTGTGGATATAAGCAGAGAAAATTAGAGGAAACTAAACTTTATTTTCATGTGGGCATAAAACTGCAGATTAAAGAAATTGAAAGGCTGCTGAAGAAGTACCATTCCCAAGTAATGACCTTCTTAGTAAGTGAGTGAAGACGAACTTGTCGTTGTTTAGTTTATAAGTACAAACGAAAGGGTCGCGTTGGTCTTATTATTTGGTTGTCGGAGGTACGTCTTATGCGAGTTATGGAAGTTTGAGTGGGAAATCTTTGTGTTGGGGAGGTTCATTACATATTGTTCTTGAGAGGATTCAGACAGAGTCTTAACTAATTCAGCATAGGGACGTTTTGAATTATGGAGATTTGAGCTAGCAAGGTTCAGGTGCACTTCAGTACAGCTCATTAGATCAAGGCAGAAACTTTCATGGGATCAAGTTTGAGTGACTCCAGAAAAAGCTTTTTAAATACTGTATCTAAGAAAACAGCAGGGGCTTGAAATACTGCAAATCTCATTGGCTTCTGTATGTAGCCAGTTTGTTGCTCATGGCCTTTGTTGGAAAAAATTCCAATTAAATACAAATCGACCTTAAGGTCTGTTCATATGTATATACTGTATATATGTGTGTGTGTGTGACTCTATAAACTTCCAAGCAATGCAATGGAAGTTCTCCCTCTCTGCAACAAAATTCTGGGGACCAGAAAACATTAATTGTAGCAACAATTGTTGTAAAGGGCCTCTAAAATATGGGCAGAAACTCATACAGAGGGGAACAATCCGTTGGACAATTTCTTGGGCCGGATAGGATATACTCGTATGTTATCTATGTAATGCCGGCGAGTGTCATTCAATGTGGGAGGGAGTACAGCCCTGCGCCGTCAATACCCTCACCCGCCTTCCCCCGCACCCAACCCATTTCTGGGAAAGGGACGTCACACCCAGAGGATGCCAATATCTCAGAGCAGCCAGTCACTGCGATGGACGACCACTCGTCCACGGAAACGCATGAGAATCAGCGAAGAAATTAATGAATGCCTTATTTATTCAGCAAAAATAAAAATAAAAATTTTCACGAGAATTTCAACGCAATTATCGTGAGAGGGTCTTGGGGGAAAAGTATCTCACGGCACTGGAATATCCTGCACAAGAGGTACTGTGAAATACGTTTGAAACTACGAAGGCCTCTTTTCTAGAGGAATGCAGCTTATCTAGCCTTAGTACAGTTGAATTGTTAAAAAAATCACGGTCTATTCAACATTAAGTTTCATCCAGTGGGCTTCAAGAAGACTCGGACATAAGTTCGCCGTTGGTAACAGTTTCTTACTTCAGATAAGATGTGAATTTTAAAAAAAATTATTCAATCAGGATGCAAAACTAAGCTATGTAGTGCTTATTGATCCTCTTAGCGTATACCAACTTTGAACAGTAGAGGTGTTCAATTTTATCCTGCAACGAGTTGCATCTTTCAATTCAGTATGACGCATGGGTAACAGATCTACCCGCTTTCGAACACGAAATACTTTGTCATTGAAAATTTGATGAATGCAATGCTTTAAAACATGCGTGGCACATCATGCTGAAATTTTCGAATCGCTTCACCATTCTAGCATATTTTGCAAATTTGTGTTTCTGTTATTACGTCATGCTTTGTTTCAAAGTCGGGAACTTTAATCAGTTTTTGGAGTACGGTATTTTTGGCTGAATTGTTTTTCTTTCTGCAGGCTCATCATGAGTTACAATACTTTCCCTGGTAGCAAAATTCTTACCCATCAAGAAGGGCACAAGGGAAGCAAGTAAATTCAAGTATTATTTCGTGATTTATCACATCAATATACTGTATGCGTATGTCTCCGACACTTACAGTATCACAGAATATGTAAAAGTGGCCCTTGATTTTAAACCTGGACATTCTGAATGAACCTCACCATGACCATCATGAAAAAAGATACAGTAAATATTACAGTATTCCGTACTTCTGAAGTGTCATACAGTATCTGAAAATTTTTATGAGAGTTGCTGGTACGTGGTCAGTCAAACAAGCGGAACATTTAACTTTCAAATCCCACGACTGATGCTGACAGGAGTTTTTTGTGGGCGTAATTTTATTTTCATGCTTTGAAAAGAGAAGTTTCTGATGCGCTTAATTTGCTCATCGGATGATTATGTGTAGGTAATCACTAACATGTTAACAGGGAATGCAATTTTATTTTTTCAAATCCTGACAAGTACGTGGATTTTCATTTTCAGAAGACCTCTAGTTTCTAAATAAATCAATTTGGGGTTTCCGCACCCATTTATAAATATTGACGAGAATTAAATTATACATTACTAACGCTTCGGTGATGCAAAAGCTCAATTAATGGTCACTAACAAGCACAAACGATTACATGCACAATAGGTTTCTCAATATAAAAAAAAAAATTCTGAAGATTCCGGTTGCTTTCTATGCCTCGAAAATGCTGACAGGTATTATAAAACATGTATTATGAAAGGAAAATGGATTAAAGCATAAATTATGTACATCATGCTAAAGAAAATTTTCGAATTGTTTCAACACTTGAGCATATCTTGCAACATTTTTTTTAATTCATTAAAAAATTCTTCAAAATGCCTTTCAATGGAAACGAAAATAATTTCAGGATAGTTTTAAAAACATGCATTTGAAATCGAGCGAGTCTGCATGTTTCCACAAGCGTTCCTGTCGTGTGGACATCCAGCTACTGATACACGACTAGTATACTGAGGGAGTGATGGGGGAAATGCAGAGGAGGAACCCGGGCAGGGTGTTCTGGCTGCTTTCCTAACCCTCAGAGAGGCTGAGAGGGGCAGAACCCTTGGCAGACTATGAGAGAACTTCTTCATGGGCCCCTACCCTATGGAAATGACACAAGGTGCACCTGAAGCATGAACACCATAAGCGAAATGGCAGCATATCCACTGTAATTTAAATTGGCATGATGCATTTTCAGAGCAAAAAATTTCCAATGTACAATGCAGTAAAATTTCAGCCACAAAAAACCAAGCCATCTGGGGCCCATGTATTTTTTACAACTGTATTTGTACTGTGTATCCAACTTTTAAAAAAAATGTCATTGCGGCAATTGTGCAGGGACTGTAAAAAAAAACATAGGTGAGCAATAATTTCATTAACTCTTGGTCAGCAAAGTCCAACTTTTTCTGCAAAATTTTGTGTCTGTGAGGACAGATTTATAAAAAAGTAACAATTCACCAGGGCAAAGTCCAGAAAAATCCTGATGTATTTTTTAAAATCCCCAAAAAATGTTTGCCCAAAAAAGAATCCAGGACCTTATTTTGTAGCCTCTCTCTGGATTAGTTGTGTTCTTCTCAGATTTGCAACCCTTTCACTTTGAGCGCCAGATGGGGGATTCTTATTTAGAGGCAGAAAAATATTAGCGGAAAAAGTCTAACTTTGGGAAATATTAGCAGCACCTTTTTGTCAGACGAAGTCCAAATTTGCCCTGGGCTAACTGATGGCTTTTGTGGCCTTCTAGGAAAATGAAATGCAAGACCACCCCAGAAAATCCCGACATTGCCATGCAATGGAAAGGAACCCTTTGCCGTCCAAATTAAATTTATTCTTATTGCATCTATGGATCATTGTGAATTATACAGGTTGACTTCTGCACAGAAAACGTAGATTGAAATGGATCTTCAAAAATAACGCTTTTGAGGATTAAAATCATTATTCGTTCAAGTATCGAATTTGATTGCCTCTTGCGCTCCTCAATCGGTGAGAATAAATGAAACAGTCTTAAGCAGCAATGCACATCTCTTATTCATAGCAAATTTCAGCCGGTTATTACTCTAGAACAGAACGAAGGAACGGAACTTCTTTTTTCCCAGTTCCACTGCATCGTCTACACTTTTAAACCAAGGTTTCTAAAAAGTCACCCACAATGCCACAAATCATTACACAAAATGAAAATGAAATACAGTGAGACCCCAACATGCGGGCGTAATTGGTGAATCAAGAGTGTCCCTAAGTTGAGTCTCACTTTCCCTTAGACTTACATTACATAATTTATAATTGGTGTTTAACATACAAAATACTCACCATAATTCCATGAAAATTAAAATTGTCTCCCAATTGAAAACTTATTCCAATCAATATATTTCAACACAATAATGACATTTGGGGAATTGAATTCTGATACCTCTGTAAAGTACATTGAAATGTTGGCATTCTCTAGCTGTAAAATTAACATTCAACTGAAAAGGAGAGAAAGAAGTCCCTTTATGCTGACGGTAATTTTTTAAAATTAGCTAAATGGGTGGTAAATTGGTGAGAGAAATGCCCAAGAACTTTCCTCACATCAATTCTACAGGTGGGAATATCTGTATCTTGTAATTTGGCCTGAAATGTATTTGCAATTTTATCACAAAATGTCCCTATGTTGAGTCATTACACTGATGAGAAAGCTGTGTTGACACTTTACAGATGCTTCAGTGATACGGAAACCTTTTCTTTCAATCCTTTTGAAGGACGAGACCATATTCAAATAATATTCAATTAACACTCTGTGCAATTTTTTCGTTAGAAAATAAGTTTCCCTATGTCAAATTGTCTGCAGGTTAAGGTGTCCACAGGTTGGGGTCTCACTGTATAATATGAGTAAGATGATAGAATTTAGGAACTAAATTATTTTTCCTCTCCAAAAAATTGTTAGCTGTTTCTTAGTCATATGGTGGAAATGAGAAACAAGTAGCATGGATTCAGAAGCTATTACAGGTGGCACCTCCCAATTTGACCATTCTGAAATTTGACAGTCAAATTTGCTGGGAGGTTGACTTAATTTGACCTTTGCCACACAATTCAACCTGTGGAGAGACATGAAACTTCAAATGCCATGTAGAAAATATGTCATTTGACGTTGTCTTGAAATTTGATTGCTTTGCAATTTTATCCTAGTCCAGCAACAGATTATAGTCAAATTGCAAAGTACCACATGTATAATGAAAGTGACTGAAGACTGACAATGAAGACTGAATAAAAACGTATTCAAGAAATGCCACATGCCAGTAATTATTTTGAAGAGATCCTCAAATCAAACCAATTGAACAAGATACTTGGAAGTATATTAAGTTTTCTTCCCACGGTATTCCACAAATGCTCACCAAGTCAGCAATTTTTGTTCAAGCGCCTTATTAGGAAATCTGCTTAAACAATTTCCAATCAAAACAATTAATCGGCAACAATGTTAATTATAGTTTGCTTTCTGCAGAAGATTGTCAGACAAGACATCCCATAAAATAAATCCTTGCATTACTACCACAATTCATTTTTACTAAACTTAGCACAGACTTTTATAAATTTTATGTCATATTAATATCTTTGTTCGCTGATAAATTTTCAAAAATTATTACAAGGTACATACAAATTGTTTTCTTTTCGTCGAAGAGGCACACTGTGAATCCGTATTATTGTCGAGTAACATTCGAGACTTTTGGAGAGATCTTTTGCACACCCGACTTGTTCGACAGCAGGTCGTTTCGAAACCTCGCTAAATAATTCACGTAATTGTCGGCCCCATGCTGGTTGCAGCCATAAAATACTCACAGCTGCTTTTCAGCAAACTCCTGATCAATAAACAAAAAGGCATGAGAACAGGGGTCGAAACGAACGAACCGCGGACACGGGGAAGAGGCATGAAAAAGAAGTCGGTTCTTGGATGGTAATTGACTCGAACCCCACGTTGTATTATTCCCATCATTCGCGGGTATGGATCGATCAATGCTACTGTATCAGCAATCAGCCGAACAAGTGGACACAAGAAAATTATTCAATGTCTGGGTACGTAAACCCTTTTTCTTGCTCTGTACAGAATACAGTATTATTTCTCTTCTTTTTTGTTTGTTTGTTGCAAAACAAAGCTCAAGACAAATTCATGTAGCGCAAAATAATCCCACAAAAACTCAAATTTCCCCATTTTGTTGGGAACCAAGAATATGCAAAACGGAAATATTACAAACACTACAACAAATCGGAGACGTTTTCAAAAAAGTCACGGCCCATTTTATTGCGAAATAGCTGAATTCAATCACAAATTGACCACCTTTTATTGAAAAAATAACTTTTAAAGCGGGAAGAATATCAAATTCGGAATTTCAAAATTAAAAATCTTCAAGAGCTTTAAATAAAACGTCAATTATATAAAAACTGTGCTGGACAGTTGTCAGAAAAAAAGCTAACAAAATTTGGCAACCTGAAGAACAGCTAATCATTCATCAAGAATCAATTTTACATAATTTTCAATGAACACTGCAGGAAAGGTAGAATAAATAAAAAATAATTTGAAAATTGTAGGCAGTCCTACAAGCTATTGGAAGTGAGTTCATTTTTCTAATACAGTATAAACATAAATTTTATTCTTGCTGTGCAAATTTGGTTCCAACTAAGCCAATCTACCTTTTCAAAAAATTTAAAAAAAATGTGTAAAACGGAATAAAATACGTGTACCAGAGGCAATTTCAAGCTTTATTCACTTAAAATTATGGCAGTAACTGCGAATTTTACAGTCGGAAGAATTACAAAAGATTTGATGAATATGGCAGCACTTCGCAGGGGAAGTTGACCACCTTTGAACTGATAAGTACGAAAAAAATTGCACGGAGTTTCAATTGAATATTATTTGAATATGGTCTCGTCCTTCAAAAGGATTGAAAGAAAAGGTTTCCGTACCACTCAAGCATCTGTGAAGTGTCAACAGAGCTTTCTCATCAGTGAATGTTTCCATAAATCATCATAACTAGGAAACAGAAGAAAACTCGAGAAACTACAGCGGGATATTGCTTCATTTAATCGAGGTTGGCACGCATCTGTTTTCGAATCGATCGAAAAAAAAACCTTAATGAGTCTTTCGGAAGTCCGATTGAAGACAAAGTCGCGTTTTTAATTCATGAAAATACTATTCACTGCCATTCAGGTTGAGCTTTTCGTTCAATCATGAATGAATTTAGAAGCACAATAATCCGAAGCACGCGATCTTCGCTGCGCTGACGAAAGCTTCGAAACTAGTCAAAATTGCATCAAGTTTCGTGCTAATCCATGCTTTCCATGGCGTTTCTTACAGAAGCAACACCGGTTCATCACAAATTGAAGAACAAAATGAAAAGACTTACGTGAATAACGTCCTGTTTGTTTCCGGATTTGCTTAACGGAATCAATATTTTCCCCTCGTAACATTTGAAGATGGGGTCGGAATTTATGGAGCAAATCTTAAGAATGAATTGTTCGTTTCTTCTACAAACTTGAAGTTTTTCATGAAAATTCCATAAACGTTTTAATCACGATGATCATTCATGATTCACGTTGTTTGTTATTTATTAATCCACGGCATTTAATCTAATCTTCGACTTTTTTAAAGTTTACGTAGCACAAATAAAAAATTAAATCTGGGCACTTATTAAAAAAACTGCTTAGTCTTGCAGGCAACCGAAGTTGTATTAGCTTCCATTCGCTGATGAGTGAATTAAAATTTGTGATAAGCAGCTGTAATTTAGATTAAAGAGGCAACAAGGGTTGTACATCACTGTTGTCAATGAGAAGTTAAACACAAAATGTACATAAATAGGGGTCATGCTTTAATGCAAATTAACACAAGTAGAAGAGAACCAGAACAAGGAAACAGCTGCAAAGACAGGAAACCTTGTCATTTTAAAAATCTTCCCATGTAAGGAAAAATAAATAGAAGTAAGTGCAAACCTTTTCTGGGTTAACAATTTTCTTCTTTCGAAATAATGAAAATTGATAAAATTCCGGATCTGGGTAAATGAACATATTTAAGAATGTAGGATCACCCAATATTAGCCAAAGTTGAGATTTTTTGTCCACTGGTTATTTGAGTCGAGGGTTTCTGTCATTTCACTTTAAAAAATCAGATTCCTTGTTTATACAGGGTCTTTTTGTTAGTTGACACCTGATACATTGTAAGATGGTCGATCATGTGAACATGTCGTTGTCTGGTTAGAATTGCCTCATTAATACAGCTCTATCATTATTACACCCGTTTCCAATAACATCTACGTTTTTTCGTAATTTCCATCAAATGAAAAACCTGCAAGAGTCATTGGCAAGATTTCACATCCGAACAATCTTCTTTTTGTTATTTGTTTTTGGTATTGATGCGAGTCGAAAAACTCGTCGTTCGGTAAAAAGAAAAAAAAGAAAAAACGCGGAAAAATAAAACCAAGGCAGGAGTTGTTTAAAAAGACAGGAAAACTAAAACCAAGGGAGGAGTTTTTTTTTTTTTTTTTGCTTCTTACCCAACGACGAGTTTTCCGACTTGCATCAATAAAAAAAAAACAACTTCTGCCTTGGTTTTATGTTTCTTGACGATAGCAAAAAAAAAAAGTTTTTTATCTCACCCTATACATTTCCATGAAGAGAACCTCCTCAGCAGGTGCGCTATAGGCATGACGCCTGTCTTGATGATCCGGCGGAAGTTCGACTTCCTCCTTGGGTTGCAGGAAACCCGTGACAGCGTTCCCGGAATTCAGGAAATGGTTCAACAGTTGCCCGTCGCTCCGAGTGACTTCCTTCTGATTTGACCCCATCATGTCACAATGATACTGACGACCGACGAAAATTTTTGAAATTTACACAAGTTTTATCAATATGTCAGGTTTTTATAAAAATAATATTGTCGAAGATTCAAAAACCAGATCGTAGTTCGGAAGATCACGAAGTACTGTATAAAACTCCTCAAACGTCCACAATTTGTCAAATGACCACAACGACGTCACTTTGGTCAAGTCTGCAAGTGATTTCGGTCAAAAATAAGCTTTAGGCTTCATTGAGAAGGAATAGAATTTAAACGATTGCTGGATTATTATTTAAAACATTTAAAACCGCAACACTAACATATTTTAAAGTTCATTTTCCCCCCGTTTTTGAAGATTTCGAAAAATATTGAAGATGATTCTTTTTCGTTTATGAACTCTTCTAATGTGGTCAAAAAACTTGCACATTCATCAAAACTACTGAACAAAAAAATCTTGATACTGTACAATAATTGAAACTAAGCTCTGGAATCATTCTTGAACGCACGAAAACTTGTTCGATCGCCGCGGGTTAAAATGTTCCGAGGTACACGAGATTTTTAAAAAACTTCATTTTTATTGGATCAGCCTCACCGAGTAAAAAAACATTGGCTTGGAATAATTTTTTTCACTTCGAGAAAACAACAAGAGACGAAGGAGAGAAAATAAACGACTCGTCGCCCCGTCAGCTGAAAGGAAACTGAATAAAATCCAGGGTCGAGCTGATCTTTTAAAGCTGATCCTCGGTCAGATTAAAATTCCTGCGTTTATTATACAACACCGCTGTTGTTCGTAGTGAAAACCGCGCCTTTGTTTGGAAAAGCATGTCGAGAACGTTCTTTTTTTTGGTGGAGAAGATATAATGATAAGAAAATATTCAGGGAATATCGTCAATCCCGGATGATGGTGCCTTGCCCTTCTGTCATCAAACTCAACGAGGAATGAAATTAATGAACCGAACGAGTGATGGTTCAACAGTTGCCCGTCGCTCCGAGTGACTTCCTTCTGATTTGACCCCATCATGTCACAATGATACTGACGACCGACGAAAATTTTTGAAATTTACACAAGTTTTATCAATATGTCAGGTTTTTTTAAAAATAATAATGTCGAAGATTCAAAAACCAGATCGTAGTTCGGAAGATCACGAAGTACTGTATAAAACTCCTCAAACGTCCACAATTTGTCAAATGACCACAACGACGTCACTTTGGTCAAGTGTCAAGTCTGCAAGTGATTTCGGTCAAAAATAAGCTTTAGGCTTCATTGAGAAGGAATAGAATTTAAACGATTGCTGTACAGTATTATTATTTAAAACGTTTAAAACCGCAACAGTAACATATTTTAAAGTTCATTTTTCCCCCGTTTTTGAAAATTTTGAAAAGTATTGAAGATGATTCTTCTTCGTTTATGAACTCTTTTAAAGTGGCCAAACAACTTGCATATTCGTCACAACTACTGAACAAAAAATCTCGATACTGTAATTGAAACTAAGCTCTGGGATCATTCTTGAACGCACAAAAACTTTTTCGATCGCCGCGGGTTAAAATTCTCGAGGTACGAGATTAAAAAAAAAAAAAACTTCACTTTTATTGGATCAGCCTCACCGAGTAAAAAACATTGGCTTGGAATAATTTTTTTCACTTTGAGAAAACAACAAGAGAGGAAGGAGAGAAAATAAACGACTCGTCGCCCCGTCAGCTGAAAGGAAACTGAATAAAATCCAGGGTCGAGCTGATCTTTTAAAGCTGATCCTGGGTCAGATTAAAATTCCTGCGTTTATTATACAACACCGCTGTTGTTCGTAGTGAAAACCGCGCCTTTGTTTGGAAAAGCATGTCGAGAACGTTCTTTTTTTTTTGGTGGAGAAGATATAATGATAAGAAAATATTCAGGGAATATCGTCAATCCCGGATGATGGTGCCTTGCCCTTCTGTCATCAAACTCAACGAGGAATGAAATTAATGAACCGAACGAGTGCCGAGGGATTCTCAAAGATTCATTTCTTCTTTTTAAACTGTTTTGAAATGTTTCAGGATTTTATTTGGTGGTAAAAAAAAATCGCTATGCGAGTTACGAAAATATCTAGAAAATTATTAGTTTTTTCTTTCTTTTGTTCGTTCGTTTTTTCTCTCTCTTTTTAAACTTTGACATTGTTGGAACTGATGCTGCTGGATGCTCAACTATTTTAGCCAAGTTTGTGAATGGCGAAATGTAAAAATTGAGCTCATGCAATGTTTTGTGCTGGAAGTCCATTTCGGGAAATACAGTAGTAACTTATTTAGATCCAATGAGATATTACGGTTTCTTTATTATATTCAAAGTCGTCAGTTGCAATTGTTTCTGTTGTATTTCCATGCAGGATTTCTTTTAAAAAACTGACAACTGAAAAAATATACAGATCTACTGATTGTGCTCCCTAGTTATGTGACCTGAAAGTACAATGGCAGGCAGAATTTCAAGTTTTAGTGTGTTTTTTAAAGCAGGAATCCACTTTGATGTTCCGCAGTAATTGTGGAAAGCCACGCAGTAGTAAAAAAGGTACAGAACAAACTCGAAGATTCTCTACGCAAACAAAAAATAATAAATAATAATAAGCAAACGCATAAATATCGTAGTATGAATAAGTCGTGGATTTAAAAGTTTGCCTTCCTAGAATATCGACAGGGTAAGCGTGAGCATCTCAGCACAAACAAACAAATATATGATCACCCACAGAAGATTTTTTTTGTGTGGGATGCATCAAAAGTCTTCATTTAATTATTTCCCGGTGATTCACGCATATTCCATATTTTTCAGGCTATTTTTGTTCAAGAAATTTTTCTTTTGGATGATATTTTGATCAAGTGGCAAAATATCCGTTTTCCAATCTGCTCATTTTAATCTGATGACTTGAAATCAGATCAAAACTTCCCATGGAAAACTTGACATTGCAATTTATTTTCTTAATCTGATGGATGAATGTATGGTTTCCAAATATATACAGATCATTAAAAACAGGAAGTTTCAGACGAATAAATGTCCACAGACACGTACTAAGCTTATGAAGAAAGAGAATATGAAAAAAGAGTTTCAAAAAACAAAGATCAATGATACAAAAACGGGAATCGAAAAAAGTGAGTGTGAAAATAAAATAAAAATCATTTGCTACATTTCTACTTATGGTATATCAGACAGAAGTGGAAAATATTTTCAAGGTTCAACACTGGAAAAATTCGAGAAAATGTTCGAATCCTAGCTGCCAATGTTTTTATTTAACTCGCAAAAATTCACCTTTTCTGTCTCATTCAATAACTTTGGACGCATTTGAGCTTAATGTCTTTTCAATCGTAGATTTTTCGAATGTCTATACAGCAATCTACGAAATATATTTTGTGTAATACAAAGCACAGGAACTTAATGAAAATCCTTTCCATCGTCATCCAATCCAAGGAATACGGTGTTTCAGAGGGAACTTCAACGAGATATTGACTCAATTTTCTTTTCTGACCTGCGCAGTTTCGAGTTCAAATACTACATAACCGAGATTAACAATTTTAAGTATGTTTTCAAAAAGTGTCACCGTGACAAAGAATAAGTGGAAAATGTGCGCGTAATTCTTTGGGGAAGGAGGAATTCCATGCTGACTCACGTACCCACATTTAATTGTTTTCTATTTGGCAGATTTTAAAAATTGTCTTTTGTCATTATGACCGTGAAAAGCATGTTGTGAGTACTGCATACATTGACTTCTATAAATACTCAATATACATGTTTAGTTGTACATATCAGTCAAACTGTTTTGATTTTTACCTTCTGAATGAAGCTGAATATCTATCATCATTCGGTGCGTCAAAAAACGTTGAACGCTGGAAAATTTCATGGAATGACTCATTATATAAAAATATAACGGGGATTTGACACTAATCCACAGGATAAACACGTAGAGGTTAAATTTGAGAATTTCGAGAATTTACAAGTAAAACATTCGCAAAAGAGAGGTCTTTGGAAAACCGAAATAAGGAAAGCGTCTAAAAATATTACTTTCATTCTCCCGCGCTTCTTCACAAAATCAATATTCTGTCACGAAGACTCCGAAAAATGAAGAAATGCGGAACCACAAGCATTTTGATCGCTATGAGAGTGATAAAAACTTGAAAACAAATGTTTTTAGAACTATCAGTACACGTTCACATGATCTAGCTGATCATGTGAACGTGGAACAAATTATTTTGTGAAAGAATATACGTCTCGATCGGCCTCGAAAAAATAAAAAAGCGAGGAGAACAGGGCTATAAAGCTTCCGTTTTATTTAAGTGAATCGAATCCCCGAAACAATGTGTCTAGCATTCACCAAAAAAAATAAAGTAAAAGAATGCTTTTGATCCCGGAACAGATGTCATATGAAGCTTATCGAGAAATACGGAGTTCTTCAAATCCGACAGAAAGCGTTTTGGCCTCGATGATGAAACGCGATTGCTGCTGGAGAACCGTTCAGCTGAAGAAATACCTATTAGATACTAAAGATAGCCTTTATTTATTCCTAGTACTAGGAAACAAGCCTGTCGTCTGGGAGCTTTTACGAGGTAATAAGGGTCAAACCTAAACAAATGTTTGCTGAACGAGCACTTTGGCCTTAGGATGGTACTGTACAGTACTTTTAATACTTCCGATTCTCCGGCTCAAAATAACCGCATCGACGCAAATACAAATCACAAAAGTTGAACTTCCATTCTACGTGCTGTCTCGAATTTGATAAGGGAATCTAAAATACTTGGACTTGGGGAGTTTTTGAGTTGCAAACTTTGTCTTCATTAATTTGGGAGGGGTAATCAATTGAAATTCTCTTCTGACCAAATTATTATAACTGCTGTTCATTATATCCACATAATGTCCAACATGCAGGAATAAAAATGCTTATGCGTTATATAATCAAATTGTTATGGAGAGAATATATTAAATAACTGGCGTTTCTTGTTTATTACCGTATTGTGGAACAGGTGTTGAATCACTATAGCCCCAAATTGATAAAAACGACTCAAAATTGGACTAATGGAGGTTTTATCCATGAAGTTTCGAGTTACAGACGTTTGGGGGCCATTGCTTAACTGGGATGAATTGACCACTGGTTAACAGGAAAATATTCCTGGTTGACAGGAAAATTTGAATCAGGGATAAGTTTTCAGCACAAAGAACTTCAAAAGAATGACTTTTTTAAAGACGTATCATATTGATATTGAAACAATTTTTCCTGCGAACCTAAAACAATCTTTCGTTCATTTCCTTATCTTCAGGATAATTCTTCAACAAGATCGCTTATTTGAAGCAATACTTTTACTGTTATTCACACCTTATTCTCACTCTCCAACGTCAGTGCAATTTTCCGCAACTTCTTCGAAGACTTAACTAAATATCGTATTACTGGAGAAGAACTTTTACATTTATCATACTATGCTCCTACAGCCTTGTATAGACAAGCATAATTCCTTAATTGGCAATAATTACGACCATTGCACTTCAATTCGGCATTTTTGATTCAACATAAAATAATTGCTCTTGAAAATTATGCATATTTTGTTAATTCTGTCGGATTAAGCGAGTCTTTAATCTGAAATGACAGGTCAGTAAAGTACAGTATATATATGTGTAAAATATTCAGTTTCAACTAAATTTTCAAATATAACCTACCATGAGGGTGAGTTTTGCGTTAGATTGCCTCGAGAAAAGTCTTTCTGGCTCCTCAACGTTTTGCTCACTCAAGAAATGTCAATGCTGATAAGCATTCTCTGCATTAGATTCATTATATTCACCTGCTTGGAAGTCATGTAAGGGCTCTGCAAAGGATTCATCCACAGCTCTTCCATGAAAAATACATATGAACAATTGACTATGGAAACCAATGATAATTGATGATTCTGCAAACTAAAACAATGCAATATTTCCAGAGTATAGGGTTACTAAAATAAACAAATACCATGCCTTGAATTAAACCAGTACTGGATCACCATGAAATGGCCAGTCATGCACATTTTTCTTGTCTGATGCCCCAAGTCTATATAGGAGTGTCCAAATGCTTCTTATGCATTCATTGCTGGTCTGGTCTTTGTTAGTTTGGTTCACAAATATATTACTCACTTGTACAAAAGAGGAGTGTTCTCATTTCACATTACCCAGGCCATAAGAATTAATCACTTCTTGACATATTTTTGTCCCAAAAGATAATTTCAGAACAAAGTAAATTATCTCTGCGAACTGCGAAGGAGACGTTTGATGCATTTGTATTTTCTTTGGTAAAATTCTGACAACTTACGATAACAACCCCAAAATTTAATTGATCAAAATTGAAGAAATGAGTAGTGCAATGATTTGACATTCACTCTAGGGCAAAGTTCTAAAAGCCAAGCACCTCCGGAACACAGTTGGTGTGAATCTATATGGATTTAAAAAACATGACACGCATATACTGTACTTCTTAAATTAAGTAATGGTACCAAGGTTTCGATTTAAAAGCGTTTGTTAGTCAGGCATGACAATAAGTCGCAGGAAAAACAAGAAGATATACATTTGACACAGAGTCACATTCAGAGTGGAAAACATTTTTATTCCGTCTCTTGGAAGTAGTTGAACACTGAAAAATGTCAAGCATTTCTTCCCGAACAATAACCATCAACGAATGACGAGAATCTCAAAATAACACTCACTTTTTCTACATGGCACGTCAATTAAATAATGCTCCTGTGATCGAAAATCCAACTCAAATTTCCACCGACACAAGAAAGACAAAGCAAGCCTTTTTTTTCGTCTGTTATGGATTTGAGCCAATGAAGGGATTGCTTAGAAAAGGAGATCTTCGAAAAGCTATTCGGTCACATTTAAACGCTCAGGAATTGGCTGAAGATCGTAAACGTACGTTGAAAAATTGAAATTTGACTTCAAAAAATTTTTTTATAAAGAAATATTAGAAGAAATTGGCGGGCAACACTTGGTCCACACGACTAACAACCTCGAATCCAACGAACTACATTTCTTTAGAAATTTTTTTTCTTCAAGTCGTGAGCAACAATGATATCAAAATGAACCATGAATCTTCTTCGAAATCCCCTCTTCAAAAGATTTTGAATCAAAATTCTCACCGGAGGGGGGGGGGGGAATCACTCAGAAGTGATTGAATGCACTGAAAAATCTTTGGTAACAGTTTTTTCGGAGTGTTTCGTTGAGGTGAATCAGTTTCTTTGGTTTCAAGGTTAATTTGGGCGAGGAAAATTAAATAGTCCAAACTTGCACTTTTTCGGCGATTATGCACCAATTTGCGTGGTCGTAGTACGAGGATATGATATGCAAATTTTGCACGTACTTCTCGATAAGCTTGTCCAACTCACGCTCCCGGAACACATGGTAATACCTGAAACAAGAACATCCATCACACTACAGCATTTGACAACAAAAATCACGAATATGCCCATTAAAACACCAGAATGTCAATTGAGCGTGTACAGTAATTTCAAGAGCCTGTAAAAATTCCTCGATTCAATCCAGTAAAAAATTGACATTTAATTCCTAGACCACTCGGAAGTACAGTGCACTCATAATTTCTTTTATAGATATTTTGGGAACATCTGTTTTTATACGAATGAAATAACTTGAAATCACTAAAATATCCGATGCATAATTTATAATTATTAAAGCTGAAGGTACAGAACTGCAGCCAAACAAAACTAAGCTCAACTCAGAAAGAATTTATTTTGAAACCATGCTATTTATTCCTAAAAGCGGATACACCGATACACAATTCAAAAGATGATCATTTTTAAGGCACCTAACTATATTATTTCAATTATTGTACTCAAATTCAATCATATTCAGAGAATGGATTCAGGCGAGGCCATGTATTTCTTGCGAATTTCAAAGCAAGGCACTGATTTTTTTCCACTTAATTCAAGAACGTCGACCTTTACCGAAAACATTTCAATGACAGCAATCGCCTATAGAATTGAAACAAATTAAACACTGAAAACCCCTAATAACTCAATAGTTATTTTCATTTGTATTATTTTCATTTCCCTGGGGTAGCCAGGAATTGTTAATTGGGCTGTTTATGTATATAAAATTTAAAAAAACTTCTGTGGCTCGAAGAAATTGCAAAAAATCACCTGTGGTAATTGGTGCTGTGAGCAATGCCGTTGTCTGAGCTCTGCAAACTGTCCTGCGACGTAGACACGCTGGTGTTGTCCCAACTCGTTTGTCCGCCTTCAGCCGACCCCAACATCCTGCTGCCGCCACCGTGATGATGATGATGATGTCCGTCGCCCTCCGGATTATACCTGGGCCCAGAACCAGAACCACCACCGCCGCTTCCAGCAGAGCCCCTGTTACCTTTATTCCCGGTTTTACTCTCGGTCTCGGACGCTTTGCCGCCACTGCGTCGCGTCGAATGCGTAGAACTGTTGTCCGAGTCGTGTCGCACAGGCACAGGCACTGGCATCATCCCGGCTTGAAGCACAGAAGACGGCAGAGAGAACTTTTTGCTCCGACGTTGTGCCTCCATCTTGGTGGGTGCTGAGCCACTGAGGTCCTTGCTGAACTCGAAAGACTTGCCGCCTGCGATTGAGGCCCGGGTTCGCATCAAGGCCGGGGCACCCGGTGGGTTGAAGCGCTCGCTGAACGCGCTGAAGGTCGAGTCCTGTCGGGTGCTGGCCCACCACTGCAACCCCGACCTCCGCCTATTTTAATTATTGCACACAAAAAAAACCATTCGATCAAGGCATAATTTTATTTCTTCACAGCTCGGAAAGTGACCAATAAATCGAGAGCATCCGGAAGAAAAGCTGCGACAGGCAACAATAAGAAAATCACAATCAAAGCCATATTTAAATTTTTCGCCAACAAAAAAAAACTTATAATCAAGGAAAACTGTGATGTGGCCTATTTTATGTACTCATCGGCAAATTGCACATTAGTATGGCACATGCAACTTTCACTCACGAAGAGAATTTTTACCCGAACGCTTCTGTGGGTTTAAATCATTAGTGCATGCTAATTTCTTTCTTAGTAAACATTTTGAAATATTTTTAAAGTGAAAATTCGAAGTTAACGTCTGCGTACATACACGAGATGCATTGAAATCCAGTGCACTATTTATTTACTCCTCCTTTTTACATTTTTTCTTCGTTTCTTCGCACTGAAACGAGATAAAAAAATTACTTGACCTGAAACATCAATTCTTCTATATTTTCATTATGGACAGCAACACGACACGCTTAATGCAGTGATGGTGGCTGAACATTTTTCTTCGTCCATCCAACGAAGAGGCGGAAAAATACTAATAAGATACAGATGAAAAAAATCACAAGAGAATCCTTTAAAATAATTTGTTGAAGTTGAATGCCCTTCTTTCAAATAAAGGCTGCGTTAAAAAGTGCGACCAAAAGTAAGACACGCATCCGGATTTTTTCAGCCTACAATTTTTTATATAATACCATCCCCTTTGATTAAGACGCGGAACCCATTTCTAGTGACTCAAAAACTGCAATACTGTACAGTATTTCAATAATCAGAGAATCTAGAATTCAACCTGAATTTAGCTAATTTTCCAATATTTCGATTCGAAAAACTTTCCCTGCCTGAATTGGAAAAACTTTTCACATTACAATCAAGAATGTATGAAATGGACTGATTTTCTAGAAAATTTGGAAAACTTTACCTCCGCCTGTGATGCGCACTGTGAACTTTCCAATGTAAATTTTGAGGGGAGGAAAAGTGCGTGGTACTCCCAGTAAAAACGGCACGTTTTGTAATTAGGTATTTATACAGTACCTTAAACAAAAATGATGTTCTAAAAATGTCTTCGAATAAAAATTTGCTAAAATATCGCCGTATACATACATTCTATCCTCATCACAACGAGAAAGCGAAATCTATGAACAAGGTTATATATACAGTACACTGTATTGACGTACCTTCCAGCAACCAAATCTCGTTTGTTGCCAAACTGGGAACTAGGCCGTCGTTGCACCTTGGCCAAGGCTCTCTGCTGCCGTGCCTGGTTCCTCGCAATTGCAGAAAATGCTTGCTGCAAACAAGCCGCTGCGAGCAACTCGGAAAATTCCTGCACATTCGTCGCCAATTGCAGCGTGTTGCTCAATGCTTCGTCTTCGCAATCCAAGTCGTTTTCTTCTTCGATCGAGCTGTCGTGGTATATCCGGAGATTCCGCATATTCCCGTAACACGACGGACCGGCTGCATTAGCCTGGCATTCGTCGTCTTCTGAGAAACCCGAGAACCTTTGCAATTGTTGTTGTTGTTGTTGTTGTTGAGGGTGCTGGGCGCTGTTGCTGGCACGTCGGTAGAAGGCTGCTGACCGGGTGCCGATCGATGGCCTGTGTTGACCACCTGAGCCCGAGGTTTCCGACGAGGACGTGCTTTCGAAAGATTCCCATCTGCTGTAAGCAGTGCCTCGACGGCTCATGAGATATTCCTCCGTGATACGCCAAGGGCGAAATGAGGAATCCACAGAAGTTCCTACAAAAAATGATGAGCAAGCACATTTTGCATTTTAGAATTTGCAAGCAGAAAACATTATCTCCGCTGGATGTTTTATACCAGATGATTTGAAGCTTGCGTCGCATGTCATCGAACCATCACTTTTGAAAAGTTGACGCTCCAACAATAAACCAACCGATTCAACGAAAGAAAAACTCTTCACTCTTGTACCCAAAAGTCGCATTCAACCTCACCGAGAATCATCAAATTGATTCAGGCTTTGATCTAACTAACTTTATCAAACGACGAACAACCCACCCCTACCACACTTTTGCATATTTTAAATGATTGCAAGATGCATTCTTAAAAATATTATACAGGTAAACTGCTCCAGGTTTCTCCAAGAATCTTGTCTGCAATGCTTTTCTCAGTTTAAAGAATGTTTTTAAGTCCCATACAGGGGTTCCTACACAAATTGCCAAGGTTCTCTAAAATGAAATTCAGGGACAAAAAAAAAATGTCGTTGCAGAGAAAAATTGGTCGCGGACACCTCTGTAATATGGATAGAGTAATGGAAAAAAATTAGTTATGCAGAAAAAATTTTTGTAGACAAAATCGTTGAAGAGATAGTCTACCTGTGCATGTTTTTGTATTAGGAGGAATAAAAATACAAAACAATTGTACAGCGGATGATTGAACCTACACCTACTGTATTTTGCGATGCCCAGCAAAAATTAATTATTAAAAATCATCTATAATATATAATTTATTTAAGGGACAACCGAAAAAAATATGGACTATAGAGCAATTGTACAGCCGAGGGTTCACACCGATGTACTTGTATTTTTCGAAGCTCAGTAAAAAAAAGTTAAAAAATACAAATCAGCTGTAAAATATAATTTAATAAAAAAATGCATTACAAATGGCAGCAAAAAAAAAATCTTCCGAAAATAAAACTGGTCTGAAATAGGTACGAGACCAGCATTTTCGTTATTTCTAAAAAAAAAATATACAGGGTTAAAGGGAACGAATGGTCTGATTTTTAAACTAAACATATAGACGCAAAAGTGGAGTCGCAGTCATCGTGAATTCGACTCACTGTCCGAAATGGAGTCACGATAGCCGCCACTCCAGTTGTCCGATTCGCAAGACGAGTCGCCGTACCGACTTTGCGACAATGAACTGACTCCAGTCAAAGAACTGCTGTCTTCGTCAGACCGTGACGAGTCCTTTTGGGCCAAGATGCAATTGTTGACGGCGGCTGCGGCGCCGGCGACACTGCCATCCGTCGACGATTGGCATCCGATGCTACCACGGTCACGACGGGACCTCAGTCGGAAAATTGAATCCCAGTTGTCCAGGCTTTCCCTGTCGCTTTCTTCGAATCTCTCGTCACTTTCCAAACCGGTCTGTTGAGCATATAAATTAAAAAAAAAAATTGACATTCCCCCATTCCTAGGTCATGGAATTTTAAAAACAAATTCGTGATGGAATCCCCGGATAATGATTGACCCATATCACAAAATGGATTTTCTGCACATTATATACGAACACGATCCTTGCCAGAGGTTGAAATCTATCTATTCTTCGGATAGCAAACCTTGCTTCTTATGCGATATAGCACTTGAAAAGCAAATTTCCTGGAAAAAGTCTTTTCCTGAGGGAAATGTAGCTGTTAGCATGAATTCTTCAAGTGGAATTTTTTACTGTTCGCGATATTTCTGGGCGATTTTGCTGCTATGTTATTTCATGATGGGCAAAAATAACGCGGAATTTAATTCATAATTTTCTGCTTGCTGTATTTTGAGCTGTATTTCGAGACATGTAATCGGATTTGAAATACCCAGGTCTGAATTCTGCTGATTCGTCGTAGTGTTGCTAAAAACAGACGAGAAAATGTAACAACGAAAATTTCCATGTCCACATCAGCGAACAGCAATATAACCCGCGGAGTTCGTATGAGCAATATCAATGCTGTCTTCGTATGCATAATTAAACTTAAATGTTCAAGTGTTGTAATAGTTGCCATAACACTGAAGATAGTATATAAAAGTTTTTACGAAATCCAGTATGAACATGGCAAACCCTCTTGAAAATGTTACCGACTGGATCTCATCAATTTAGCCACCACTCTCCAATTTCACAGAATTTCCCCGATAGATGGAAACACCATCGCGAATTCCTCGACGAGAAAGAAAAATTAAATCCAAAAACACCGAACAAAACCTCCATTAAGGTCTTCAGCAATTTCGATAGATTTAAAAAAGCCTCGCTGACAAACCTAATATAGATCATAGCACGGAAGAACAAAATCGCCGGCAAAAAATTGTTCAAAAGGAAAACACAATAATTTCCCTCAATAAACGTTATAAATATATTTCATCGATGGTATTCAATGTGATAAGGATTGTGCAAAACTCGTAATGGGCGCCAGAAAGGTTGTTCTGCAAAATTAAATTGTATATTCAGATGGACTCTTCCCACAACAATCTTGTCTCAACGATTTTCTCCGTTCAACGAATTTTTATTTTTTTGTGGTCCCGTAGACGAAGCAGGGTTCTCTCCCCATGTTAAAGGTTTCTTCTACGAAGGATTTCTTTTTGATCCAAAGAGTTCACTTTACACGCTCCCGATAGGTGAAATAAATTGCAAAGGGCATATTTCGTTATTTGAGTACGTAAGCGTCTTTAGCGATTATACGTCTTATTTAGCTGATCAACATAATACTCTCTCCGCCGATTTCAATGCATTTTTTTTTTCATGCGATAAATCCAACGATCGAAACAGCGGCTAAAATCGAGGTGCGTCAGTTGATTAAGCTGCTCTTTAATGGCGGAAATAAAGCTGAACCCTTCCTCAAAATCAATCCCTTTCAGGTCGTTCTTCCCTTTTGGGAACAGCCAGAAGTTACAGGGTGCCTATAATCAACAAACATAACTCGATTTTTGACACTGTTTTCGATCGTTTGTTTTATTGCATGAAAAATGCATTGAAATTGGCGGAAAGTGTGCTGAACATCACTGACGTGTTTCCAAATGATGGGGCTATGCAATTAAACAAAAACTGGAATTGCTGAAAGTGAAACCCCGTTCGATCTATTTCAAAAAAGTCTCAAAACTTATGAACCAATCCTCGCATACGCGAATCCAGAAATAAGTTCGCGAGCTCAACTTGAAGATTCGAGCCAATTACGACCCGGATTTCTAGAAAAAATATATGGTAGATTTATAGATCTAGAACAAAATCAGAAATCGATCTCACCCCGAGAAAGTCATCCAGATCTTTCGGAGGCCATTCATCCTCATTCATGACGCTCGTGTTACTCCCATACGACGAAGAGGACTCCGGCTCAGTCACTTCGGTCAACTCATCGGATGTCAGGTCACTGTCCATGTCATCCAATTCTGGATTGAATACATTCGCAGTAGTCGCTTCTAGAACTTGAACAGCGAACAACGGCCCCTCTCCAGAACTATCCCCGGATCGCATCACCTGAGTTCGTCTCACTGCCTGCACCTTGAACATGCCGTAAGAATCCTGTTTCTGAATGATCTCCACGTTTTCCCCGCGGGCCAAACACGAAATCTGCTGCTTCTTCGGCACGACTTCTGCTGGTTCTTCAGGCACCTTTACTTCTTCTGATGATGACGAATCCGCAGTTGGAGATAGACTCGATGGTTTCTCCTGTTGATGATGAGGTACGGAGTCCTGAACAACCTTCCCGTCCGAGTCCGCATTTTTCAACTCCTGGTCTGAAGAGGAATCCGAGGTATTTGCGTCTTTGTTGGCTGAACTGTCAGGGAATCCCAACAAGGAACCCGGGGTATGTTTCGGAGCGAATGACGGAAATGAAGAGGGAAAAAGCGGGGAAGGTGGGGGATGGCTTTCTTGAAACTTGGAGATTCTCGCTTGGATCCTTGCACTCAGAGCAGCCGCGTCTCTCTTCAGTTTCTCCAGCTCCTTGTGTTTTTGAGCTTGTTTCATCAGGCGTTCCAGCGATGCTGACGAATGCATCTCTGGATGTAGACTCGAGAAATCCGCTTCTCCCTAGAGTAGTAAAACGCGAAGATTTTATTCGTCTCTATATAGCTTAACGTCGCATTTTAACTTATTTCGGAATGCGCCCGAATTTTTGCATTCATTCAATTATGGACCAACCAACCCATGAAAAAAATTGTGTCGAGAAACAAACTGTACACGGCCTTATCAAAATCAATCTGGTTATAATGAGCAGCATCGTGCTCTTATTCGGCAATACCATCATTCTTCAGTCGGCATTGACATTTTCATCAAATAACGGTAAATTATTAAAAGTGCCCACAATTGCGTGAGTACGAGTATTTCAATAGAGTACTGTACAATACAGTATACAGTATAAAATCGTCCAGTATTATGGTACAGTATATGTTGAAAAATACATTTTCGCCAAATTTTAAGACGCATTTTTGCTTCCTCGAAAGCTATAAATTGCAACAAAAAGGTAAAAAGGCTCATTTTGATGGTTGAAAATTCTTTGAGAAATATCTATCTTATGAGAAATGTAATGACTCACACACCACGTCATTGGAAAAATATTATGCAAAAGAGAAAAAAATTGCCAGATTACGCTTTTGCACTCTAAAATTCAAGTCTTCTTTACTTGACGCATATCATGCTTTAACCTATCCATAGCGACGAAATACGACGCTAAATGAATTATTGAAAAAATTACCATTCGAATTTTTGGCCTTCAAAATATAGTACAGTAGATTGCTCATGAATCTTTAAATTTTTAGACGCAACCTCGCTAGCTCCTCGTTTTACCTGAAAAAGGATTCGGAGAAAGTATGACTTATATTCGTTTTCAAAACAGGTACAGTATTTGAAATTTGAAAATGAAAGCGGTGTAAACTACCTTCAAACCGCCAGACGAGTCGAAAGTCTTGTCTTCACTCAGATTTCCGTCAGATGCACCGGCAGCACACGAAATCTCCCCAATTGTGGAATACGACGCCAATTTCTGTCCCTGATTCTTGTTAGACCCGCTGCTGCCATTATTGACAGTCGTAAAACTGTGAGCACTCTGAATCCTCAAAGAATTCGCTTGCTGCTGAAATTTAGGCCCGAAAAATCTAGAGTTGTTCTGTTGCTTGCTGTTGTTGTTCGGTGAGCGAGGCGACAACGGAGAGCAAGGCGACTTGACCGGCGAAGTCTGAGGCTCACTGTCAGATGACAGCGACCTCTGCACGGGCTCAGAAAATGCCGGACTGCCAGGCAGCTTTCCGGTGTCTCCACTCGAGGCCACCCCATTCAGCGGGAGCTGATTCTCGGGCTTCGGTATGAAGATGACGGAGACGAAACTATCCTCGGAATCTACACTCGTGTCACTCTGGAAGCTGTTCTCCTTCGAGCTCGAGTCAGAGTTTTCCTCCTTCGAAAGTTTCCGTTCCCGCATGATGATGTGATGGTCGTCGATGAGCACGGTTTCATAATTGGCAGAGATTTGCATCATGGAAGTGCTGCAATCAGCGCATTTCGCAGTTGTTGAAACCGCTGTCGGTGTGATGACGCTGTCGCCGCTACTGTAATCCCCGGAACTGAACCTGCAAATGGCATCATCAGATTCTTCTAGCTTTTACGTTCAACACGAAACCCAGCGCCGAAGCTTGAAGATAGCAAAGGAATCCGCAATTTTTGGTTATGTACCGCTGTTTCCTTTAATATTTGATTTATTAAAATAAGGCAATTCAAAAACATGCACTCAACAATGCGAGGATTTCGAGTGGTGACGTCACGGATAGTGAGATGTCAACTACATTCCATAAATTTCCCAGGAATTAATTCAATACCAGCGACTCTTTCAGGATTATTTTCGATGAACTTTTAAATACTGTAATGTGAATCGTCTTTAATTATATCATTCCTGTCCAGTTTCTAATCTGGAACAGCTTTGCCAAGTACAGTACAGTAAATAGTTTCGGAATATAGTTTTGGATATACAGTAGTATATATCCGAATAGTTTCAAAATGCACGTAGTTTCGGAAAGAAAACGTCAACAAACAAAAGCTGGAAAAGGTAAACAATTTTCAAAAATTCATGTTGATGGACAACAATTAGAGCCAAAATTCATCAACAAGAAATAATTCGTTTTCTGAGGACCCTCAGCGGGAAAAAATCCCCGCAATAACGATCAAGGGATATTCTGCCAATAAACATCCCTAAAATTCTTCCAAACGTTAGTTGTGTCTCTCACTATCCAAGTTGTGTCTCTGACTCTCCCTCTAAAAAAATTGAGCTAATCCTTCTGAAGCCTTCGCTTCGATTAAAACAGCGGGAGATGCTCGTTGACTGGAAGAAGACTTCCCGTTCAGGTCGCTAAGCCTCCACTTTTTCGGAGGGTAGCCTCAGAACACGTTACCACTCAAGCCACGTCCCCAAGGAAGGGTCTACTGGAATCTACGGTTTTTACCGGTTCTCGGGTGGAATCCGTACCACAATCCGCGTCTCACCGACTCGCCACTCGCTCCTTGTGCTGCCATCGGTGGTCTATACACCGGCAAAGACGTGGACTGCCATCTGTTGATGCATAAATCAATCGATTACCGCGCATTCGGCAGGGTAATCATCCAAGTTTCTTCCTTCGGACTGAATAACGGATGCACACGACAGCTTAAATCTGCTGCTCACAATAAAGGGTCGTTCATATATAAGCGACGTATACATACGCGTATATATAACACAGGAGAACTCCTACGTTATTCCGCATGATGAACCAAAGAATTACTTACTGTAAACATTTAAAATTTGACTGACGACGATGAAATCAATCCACTTCAAATCAGAGATGGTAGGTAGTAGACGAAAACGGAAAGTTTTTCAGTCAGCTGATTACAACATTTTTCAAGACGGTAGCTAAAATCTGAGTTCACTTTCGTCTCAAATTTTCTCGTTTTTTAAAATCAAGATTGGATAAAAAAAATCAGGAAGCATCGACCATTCAATGGTGTTTTAAATTTGCCACTAGAGTTGCTTCTTATCAACACATTCTTTTGAATAAAATTGAATTCAAAATGAAGTTGAAAAACATTCTGTACCATTTTCAATTCAAGGGTACAAGAGTTACAATTTTGAAATGTTTCGAGGCATTTATTTGGTTTGTAGTTGTTAGCTGAAGCATGACGAGAAGCAATGTAAGGAAATCTGATTCTGATCGAGTGCGATCAAGGGTCCTTAAGCCATACAGTAAAATAGCTGAGAATTTTGAGGCGAAAAAATATTTGCTTATCGTAATCGACGGCGTCTTGAACTCGATTTTAAAATTAAAATGCAGATGATCGAAAATTCGAAATGATTACAGAATGATCGATTTTCGCGAATAGTTGATTCTAAAATAAAGAAGCAATGATGGAACTGAAAAAAATCCGTCGCTTTCGACTTTTGAGTTTTACAAACTGACCGATTTTCACTCCTCCAACTCTGCAGAATCCTAGCAAACCCATTCCTCAAGGTTGACTGTACAGACTCAGCCTTCTCTTGGCACTTTTGGGAAGTCTTGTCAAAACTGGAGCCTCGGCTTCGGATCTCTTCTCGCAGCGTTTGCAATCGCTGGAAACACTGAAAAAAGTCACCCCTTTTCTCGTTCTCCTTTTCCTTTTGCGTCTTGTAGAGTAAACTTTCGTTCAAGGATGTCTGTTTCGGTAACCGCTCTTTGATCTTCGGCGTAGGAGGTATCAGAAGCTCATCATTCAGCGATCTTTGCTTGCACATGAGCAGTGAAGAACCCGTGCTACTCAGCGGAAATTGCCTCACCTGTCACNCCTTTTCCTTTTGCGTCTTGTAGAGTAAACTTTCGTTCAAGGATGTCTGTTTCGGTAACCGCTCTTTGATCTTCGGCGTAGGAGGTATCAGAAGCTCATCATTCAGCGATCTTTGCTTGCACATGAGCAGTGAAGAACCCGTGCTACTCAGCGGAAATTGCCTCACCTGTCACGAAAACGGGTAAACATTTCAACGATCCCAAAATCTTGAATTTGCACTCATAACACAGTGCTGTAGATAGGAGCTCTCGTATAAAAGTCCTTTTCGCCTAAGTTCGGGGATAAAAAACGTTTTTTTAATTGGGGCAATTGCCTACAGGAGACCCTCAACTGAACTTTCCTTTCATACAATACCCTACACACTAATTGCATATAAAATGCGCCAGGACTTGACGGCACTAAATCGAGGTTTGAATGAACTGTACTGCATACAAAGCGAATTTTCAGCAGGAATCTAAATCATATTAAGAATCAAGTTCACCTGGAACTCTTTTGCCCCAGCAGCCATTTGCGAGGAACCCGCTTTCGGACCCGGGCATTTTTCACTCGGGAAACTCGACGCTCTCAACACGGGTCGACTCGAATTCTTGCCCGGATACTGATCGAAGCCATCATCTTCACAAATGGATTTCTTCTGTTTAATAAGAAATGGTTTTATTCGCAGGTGTTGTTGCTGTTGTTGTGATGGTACTGGTTGCTGTTACGACTCGAATTCTTGCCCGGATACTGATCGAAGCCATCATCTTCACAAATGGATTTCTTCTGTTTAATAAGAAATGGTTTTATTCTCAGGTGTTGTTGCTGTTGTTGTGATGGTGGTGGTTGCTGTTGCTGGAAGTTGGCCGGTTGCTGCTGGGTCATTTGAATCACCGTGATGGAGCTGGAAGTGCTGTTGGTCTCGTCGTCATCGCGAGCCGGCTCGGTGTCGAGATGGTCGCCGGAAGTGATGCAGAAATCCGGCGGCGGCGACAACGGGTGGGCGGCAAACGAGTCTTCGTTGATGTCGTCCAGCAGCTCGGCGCCGCTGTTGGCGTCTCCGGACGGTGTCGGGTCCGTCGAAGGGGTTATCTGGTAATCGATGCTCGTCTGCGAAGAACTCAGGACCTTGGNTCATCGCGAGCCGGCTCGGTGTCGAGATGGTCGCCGGAAGTGATGCAGAAATCCGGCGGCGGCGACAACGGGTGGGCGGCAAACGAGTCTTCGTTGATGTCGTCCAGCAGCTCGGCGCCGCTGTTGGCGTCTCCGGACGGTGTCGGGTCCGTCGAAGGGGTTATCTGGTAATCGATGCTCGTCTGCGAAGAACTCAGGACCTTGGCATCGACATCGAGAGCGGAGAGAAAAGCAACCAGTAAATTTAAAATATACTTCTGCATTGAAATTGGTCTAGATTTCGAAATTTAACCCGCGACACGAGACAACAGTTAATGATTCTTGCATCTACGATTCCCGTGTCAACGAGATAATTTTTCCTCGTAGTATAAATCATGTCACCCGAATTGGAATATTTAGAGGTCTTCTGTTTTGATGACGTCATCAAAACTTAGTACAGTTGGAGAAAATGAGTTTGAAAAACGTTTCCTGGAGATAGATTCATCATTTTAAAATGTTCATATGAATCATATGTAATCTATATACTGTATCGAAGTACAGAAAATAAAACATTTAATTCTTACCAGCGTCTCATAAAAAATGACTCACCATGACATTGACAATTGGTAATATCCAATCAAATTTAATTTGGAATCGAGTACTCATTTCAAAAAATTACTTGCACGAAAACAATCATGTTCAGATCGTCAAGTTTAGACGGTCATGGAAATAGCCACATCTTTTTTTCTGAATACAGTACTGTATAAGCAACTTCTAGTTCACCCCCTTTCTAAAATTTAAATCCTCACTGCCGCCGTACCTTCATTAATTCTTCTCTTACATTTTGATTGTTCCAAATCAGGTACCGTGCTCTTATTCAAACTTACCTCAGTAACTCCTGTTCGGCAAACTTATGTTAGGTTTGATTACGGTAGGTTCGGTCAGGACTTGTTACTCTCGGCCGGGAAAGGGATTCATAGATTCCAGAAAGAAAGTTTCCGCAAAGAAGTAAATCATATTATTTCATAATATTTCATAGTATTTCATAGAAGTGAAAATAAAATCAACGTATTCTTCGTAACGGGAAAGAGACGACGCAGGACAGACCTAGTCATAATTACTAAGATTTCCGAATCAGTGCTCATCACTGAAAACTTTTAGCCTGCGTGTTTTTATATTGATTTACAACTACTGTATTTAAAAAGTACCACGCGCACCTTTTTTTCTCAAATTCATGAAGAAAAAAGAGGGTGCGGGCGGGTAAAAATTGTTCAAAAAGATGCAGAAGTTCAGGTACGCATGATACTTTATTTTATTACACAATTTTGGACCAAGCTTAACGGAAAATTTATTTTACTGGAAACAATTGAAAACTTGTTGAATTCAGGTTCAATTCATGTCTAAATTCAAATTTTAGTTTTCTTATCTTCGAAATATTGCAGTCCTAGAGTAACTAAAACTGGGGTGCGCGACTAAATCGGGGATACAATCATATTCAAATTTTCGATTGAAAACCCCCTCATGCGTATTCTACTCGACGGCGCATGATACTCAATAAATACTGTACCATAAGTACGGTACCTAAAATGTAGGCCACTGAACATACCGATCTGCAATGAATAATGCAACGCTGACGAATAATTTCAATAATCATCACAATTTCTAGCAAAAGTACTGGATAAAAGCAAAAGCAATAGAGCACAATTTCAATACCTGCGTATTAACACTATAATGAATCAAAACAATATTAGCAAGCAGCTAACGACCCGATTCTGCGAAAAGGTGCAGAGCAGAATGGCGTCAGAATGCAGGTCCGCTTGTCTCGTGGGGGGAATCATTAGTGGTTCACTGCGATAAGGGGATAGCGCTATGCAGCTCAGCTGGGAAATGTCTCAAGGCTGGAAATGGCTCTCTACAGAACGCTTCAAGAAATGAGCTGCTCTCTTCAGGGAATTCTCCTGAACTCATCACGTAGAGCCATTTCCTTCTTTTCGTGCCGACATTTGCGCGCGAAATAAGTGGCGATTAAATGGAATTCCACTATTTCACTGAGAGCGTAAGTGATTTTTTTTAGCAATGAAAACGAGGCCAGCCATTAGAAACAGGACTACAATACTGAAAAGTCACGTGCAGAAGATGAAGTTCAAGTATCGCATTTCCCCAAATACCAAAAAAAAAAAAAGTGAAGCGATTTTTGACTCGAAATAGCTCAGTAGCAAATTGAGCAGCGGCAATGAAAAATAAAAACGCATAATGAAAGCTTGTTCAATTGTCTTTCAAACGGTATACAATTCGATGGGCCCAAGCGCCACAGAATGGTCACAAGAACCCTTTGAATGAAAACTTTCAACACCCAAAAGTTGTAAGGTGACTTTTTCCACTAAGCTGCTGTTCTGGCGATGAGGTGTTTGCATCAATGAAGGAAATGAATGATGCAATAATGTAACGTTTTATGAACCTTTCTTAACTCAAAGATTTTCCCTCAAACCTCTATTTTCTATGGATTTTTTTTGGCTACCGTACTGTTTTCTAGGACCCGGGTTCGAGAAAAGCAATAAAAACGTAACTTGATGCTTGTTTGAAAGGAATTGAAAGAATAGTTGGGCGAATGAACCTTCGCCTCCGAGGTTAAGCATACTGTAAAGAAATCATCAATTTCAACTTCCCGTAATTGCTTCTTCAATCCAAAATTAGTGATGCGTTTGCTGCTCCTTCAAAATTCGACTGAGAAGCTAAACTGTTTTCAGTTTTCTTCCCTAGAACAGATCTGTTCACCACCTGGTAAATTATTCCCAGTTACGCGTGCCATAATTCGATATGTCCAAAAATGTATAAAATATATGTAAATAACCAGCAATAATGCCTCTACAGGGAACACTTTGATATAGGATGAGACTTGTCTCATTTTTGGAGACACGTGACACTGACACCATTACTGTACCAGCGAACTCGAATTCAACCGCAGATCAAACTTCTAGGCAGTGTTTCCTAGTGCTCCCGAACAAAGAAGTCAAGAACACAGGCTCTCGTTCGAACTGTAGTCAAACACTGAAAACAAAAAACAAAATATTTGTCGATAATATGTATTCGTAACTGACCTCGTTTGCGTCTGAACTTTCCCGCTGCTGCTGCTGCTGCGGGGCATCAAAGTGGGAAAACGAAACAGCCTTTTGAAAATTGCAGCGCCTCGTCGACGCCGATGACGTGTCGACGTCGGAGCAGGTATCGACGGGTATCGACAGTGAGCACTGCTTTCGAAGGAACAAAGCCTTCCGCTGCTGACCCAGGCCGAGCAGCGTTTTCGGAGACAGCAAGCTCGCTGAGGTATCAGCAGCATCAGGGCCCGCGATCGTGGACGTCGACGTTGACGGAGTGCCTGCAGTCGACATTCCGGTTGCTGGCACCGCAGTTGTCGTCGATGGTGCTGCTGATATTGCTGTTGCTGTTGTTGTTGTATTTGTTTTTGGTACAGGGAATGCAGATGACGAGACTGAGGCTGATGCTGAGCCCGTCGAGTGAGCGTCGCTGGTGGAAGAGCGCAGGGACACGTTGCTCGCGCCCACGCCGTCTGGGATGACAATCGACTGCATCGGCGATGCGTCTACAGATGACTCCTGAAAATTAAAATAAATAAGCAATCATGTAAAAGCAACTTAAATAAATTTTTAAAAAGAAAAAGCTAGAGTCGACTGATCCGTCCGCACACTTTCTAAAAAAAAATCAACTCGCTTAGGGAACCAGCTGGAAAAGCAAATATCAAATGACTCCTCGACCACCTTAAGGAACCTGGATGAAGATCTCCGCGTAAATATAATTGAAACAAACGCATCTGAGAAGAGGATGTCTATTCCCCTTCTTCCCAAGTGTTTTTTTTTAAAGGATTATTCTCCTACTGGCCTTCAACATTTTGAAAAAAGTCAATAGCCTGGCGGAACCCGAGCCCGAAGTACCGTATCACGGATTTTATGACCCATTCATTGGGTCATCAGGATTAATTGAGCTCTTTACTGAGGTTCTGGTGATTTTTTTTTATGAAGACAAATACAGTTCTGGATACGGAAAGAAAGGGGCAGCTGACTCTGGTGTGCAATCCGGTAACTAAAATCCATTAGTAGATAAAACCTATGTATTTTTCATATGCTTACTCCGCCGGCAAGCTTCTTGCTGGTCACTTTTTGTTTTGCATTTTTCACATCATGGATTTAATATCACTGCTTGAGGAATGCAGCTGGATATCCTTTTGAATGTCAATATTTTTCATATTTTTTGCTACAAGAAATGACAGAAAAAGAAGTAAATATAGCCATCAATTGACATCATGTCTTGTTCAATCAATTCCAGACAACGGTCGGAATTAGAATTTTATAAATTTTTCGGCAAGATCTCAGAGAAATAGTTTCTCAAAAATAGATACAATTTTCTGATAACAAAGAAAAGGTTTCAGTGAGACTCTTACACTTTATTTTACAGAGATTTTCAAATGGTTCCACAGAAGTGGAAGGGTTGCACTGGGGACTGAAATTATTCACGCATTAACCGAGATGTCAAAAACAAAACAAAAATGAATAAAACGACGAAGAAGAGAAATGATCAGAAGTTAGGAACAACCAGATACAGAAACGTAATCAAGTGATCCATTATTTGAAAATCTGGACTTCGCAAGCAAATCAGACATGCCAAATACAGCATTTGACACAATAATAAACGTGAAATCAAATTTATTTTATATTTATTCAGAAATTTGTTGCGGCGGGGGTTATTTCTGAATATTTATTCACAATTGAAGTAATTTTGTATTCCGATTTGGAGTCTTCTACACTCGACAGCACTTCCGAATCTACCCTGGACTGTCCTCTCGAGTCAATAAATAGTTCCCCAGACTCTTCATCCCATGTGTCAAGTTGAAGTTGAGCTCATTTATACACACCGTTGCTTCTTGAATTCTACGCACATTTCTGTGCTTGCATGTCACCACAAAACCTTGGTGAAGTCCTGTTCATTTAATCGTTGGCCATCTCATGGACAAAAGGCTACCCAACCGTGCTCAGCATCAAGTTCCAAGGATCACAGCGACAGGAATTACCACATTTGTATTCGCGGGCTATCATCGTTCGTCACAGATATCCATGATAAAAAAAAAGATAAATGACTCTCCTCTTTCAGAAGTTTCCTGTACAGTCGAACCTCTACAAGTCGAACATCAAGGGACCAGCGAAAAAATCGAGGTAGGGAAACAAGCATTTTTCTTTTTCGGGGAGAAAAATTAAGAATTACAGGAAATTGTAGCGTAATCGGTGATTTATTCTGGGCAAAAATTTTTTTATAAAGGAGTTCGAAGTATGTTGCAGTTGAAGGCATGGGAATAATTGTTGCCCTAATAATCCTTCACTTTCATTTCAAAAAGCATGAAGTTACATTTTCACTGCTTTTATCTTTCCTGTGACAAAAAAAAGCCTAACGGCCTCCAGTAATTTGAGATAGGGAGGTTTGAGAAGGGAAGGTCTTCTAGTTAGGAAGGGTTTCAAAGCATCAATTTTTTTTAGGGAAATCAGACAGGGATTCGTTAGAAAAGACAATCTGACAAAAGGAGATATTCGAATTGAGGAAGTTCGAGCTATCGAGGCTAAAATCGCATTTCATACAACAGTATTCTGTAATAAATTCGGCCCTCCTCAAAAAGTCTGCTGCCTTCATTCCAATAAAATCTCTCGCACCATCCGTCAAATCCTCGTGTAACCCCCGGCTGAAAGGTCCTGCCCTGAATAAGAACAAGACCATTTTTTTAAAAACTGTTTTACCTTCGTTTTCTGGGCTCTCAGTCGAGAGCGCATTCGGCCAATCCCAGCGGGAAGCACGTTGGTGAGCAGGTCTGAGAGCGACCGAGACTTGCTGGCCTCATCTGGGCCACTGCTGTTGGACACGGACGACGTCCGCTGCTGCGCCGGCATCGAGAACCCGCGGCGACTCAGCAGACTCGACGCGGCGGCCGACAAGGACGAGTAGGCCGAGAATAGAGCGCCGACACTGCCGATATCGGCGCCACCGCCGCCGCTTGACGAAGGCGGTTGCCATTTATGACCGCCTGCTGCTTCGTGTTGATCGCCGCCGCCGAACTCGTCTCCGTCCATGGACGCCAGCTCGATCGGAGCGTTGTCTCCGAGTGGGTCCTCGTCGAACTCGTCGTTGTCATCTGCGGCGGGTGGTCTGAGGGAAATTGAAAAAGCACACAGTGCACTAGTATTATTTTTCTTCACAAGGTTACAGGAATATTCAGAGGAAGAATACAAAATTAATTCACGTCAAAAAGTGGTAATTTACATCAAACAATTACGAAAGAGTTTCGGCTAAAAACAAAATAAATTCGTATTTCTTGGGAAGAATAACTAATGTACTGTATAACAACACGCCGCCTTCACTATTAATGACTCATATTTTCCAGAAAAAGACCTCTTAATTTTTCTAAGCCTATAATTTCTCCCAAGCAATGTTATCTTTAAAAAAAAATTCCAGTGTTTTTTAAGCCCCCATGCAGCTCTTGATTTTTTTTCGCAGTTCAATGTTAACTTTTGGGAGGTGGCCAAAAATTGAAGAAATGTAGCTGAAATCTGCTGTTGAGCAATTCGACATCCATGTTCATTCAGAACTGCGAATAACCAGTTGTTGTATGCTTTCTTTTTACATTTTCACTGTTTTTACTTATTATGAATGCACCAAGTTTTAATTTTCGGATTAGCACAAGGAAAAACCCGACCGGAACAAAACACTCTACAATTAATCACTATATTGAACAACTTAAGATCATGAGACATCACTGTACGATGCAAAATATTAATCGCGGCACTCCTGAAGAAAAATAAATGATATGCAGTACATAGAAAAGTCTAATGAAATTTATTTTTATACTTTGAATCGCAGGAGTGATCCAAATTTAAATTTTGTCGATTCAATGTTATGAGAAAAGAAATGTCTATCTATGAGGACTGAGGTGCAACAAACCAATTACAGAAAAATTTACAACGAAAAATAATAAAATATCCCTCTGGACAACGGGAAATTGTTGCCTCGCGGTGAGATAATTTAAGGCCCATTAAAATAATACTATATAAGACACAAAGTAAGACACACGACACATGCGCTGGAAATTGTCAAAACAAAGCAGCTGAAATTTTCGGAAAAAGTAAGAATCTACCAATTAATGCTAGAGCGCAGTTCCAAATATATTGAGGGCTATAATTCTGAAGATCACGTTTCAGTCAACATTTATCAAGGTGCAAAATGAGGAGCACTTTCTGGTGATGAGTCCTGCGCTCACATTTTGAGAATTGTACTACGTAATTTGCTTCACATGCAGGTGGAATGATGCTAAAATAATCCAAGCAACGTGATCATCGCATCAGCTCCTAATGAGAATGAAAAGTACAGAAGTTCACTTCCATCTTATCGACATTACGATATTTCCATAGAAACGGTTAATGAATGCGCACGAATTAATGAACAAGAACTGCGGAAAGAGGATTCAAGGCCTGCTTAATCGACATCCTTGGAAGATCCCCCCGGCTTTCAGCGGATATGGCAAAATGCATTAGACAGGCTCTCGGGAAAGGGCTTCGTCAAAAAGTTTCACATCTTTCATCACCCACATGTTTTTGCGAAAATGAGGAGCAAAACATGTCCAATATCAATTTCTTTTCATTTTCAAAAGTAAGACATCAGAAATTTTCAAAGTAAACAGATAAAAAATACAGCAGTTTAAAAGTTGATTTCCAGCATCCCTAATTTCGGTTCACCTTCTTGAACTTCCGCTCGAATTTCGAGCGCATCAGATTTTTCCATTCAAGTTCACATGAACAAGCGATAAGCCAACACTTTCTTCCGTGAAAAACCTCAAAATGTCGCAGACTTTAGCATATTTCTCTCCTTGGGTTCAACAAATTCTCATACAATATACGAGTACACAGTTCAAACGGGTCGAAGATTCTTGAACTGCTCACGAGAGTGATAAATTACTCGTGGCACAGGCTCTCCTCACAATCTTTAAAAGAAGAGATTGCCAAAAATAGCAGCGGGACGGCGAAGAACTTGTACGAAAAAAGATGACGGATGTTGTGAAATATAGAAAAAAAAGTGCAGTAATTCTAGAATATAAAGTAGTGCACATTATTCAAAACGCGGATAATTATTCTGATAAACCCGTACGCCTACACGGAATGAAGGAAAAATTAGCCGTGTTTATTTCAACGTCTGAATAAGCGATCTCTGTCATTACACAGGTCACAACTAGGTGTAGCTGGAACTACGTCGCATTTCGTTCATTCCACGATAATTTCGTTGAGGACGGATTAATTTGAAATATACAGTACTGTATTAGGTTTCTCAACATCAGTTTGGTTTAATTCAAGCCACTTTATATTTGTCTGACTCTGACTCCAGCAGGTGCGTCACATTATTTGCCTCGTATTCCAGAAAAGCACCGTCATCGTCAATAAGGGATTTGAAGTGAGAAGACGCGGCAGATTTCCAACGTAAGTTCTTGCGCAAAAACGAGAACCGGAAATGCAATCCCCGTTATCCCGCACAATTTAATAGAACCTGTGGGAGATACCCATTCGTGGGAATAGTTATTTGAGCATAAGCGTACCTCCATTGATGTGGATTTTCCCAGCCCATAGCAGCCAGGGCTTCTGGATGACGCCTGATGTGCTCAGCAGCAAGAGAAAACTCATCCCGGGATGCGTTGACGGTCTGGAAAAGCCAGGGCTTTCTCGAGTGCGGCATCCTACCCGAACCCGCAAGTTTCTGTAGATTGAATAATATTACAAAAGTTCAGCATTTCCGACAACCGTACATGGGACACGCGTATGTGTGACGGGAATCTGCGGATCCCGAGACAATAAAAGAAGAGACTTGGCCTTTCTGAGAAAAAAAGAAAAAAGAAAAAGAAAGAGCCGGAATAAAATCCAACGAAGACGGACCCGAAGGAAATTTATTTACAAAAAAACACAACACACAGGACTCAGCCATGTAGTTGGCCTGTTCCCAAATAAAAGGGACTGAAGTATAAATTACGGTCAATGCACTTCAGTAGTTTTAAATAAAAGCAATTGAGACCTCAAAGAAAGAAAATAACGAGACAATCACAGAAAAAAGATGACCAATTAAAATGCTTCCCAAATACATCAAAGCAAAACCAAATGCTTCGAAAGTCAGGCGATGAACAGGCACCGAAATCCAAAGCATATACTTCAGCCTTAAAAAAAATGCCCGACAGCTTTCAAAAATCAGAAGATCTTAATTTGTAATTCTGAAAATTACCGTTGGTAAAAGAGAAAAGAAGTAACACACAGTCAACGGAATATTCGAAGGCATTCGCAAGTAGTCACCAGAAAACTAAAATATTAAAACATTGAATACGCAATGCCCAATTCATTCTAATTATAAAATCACATCAACGGAAGGGGGGGGGGGGGGCAAAACACTGACAAAAAAAGGGGATACTCCGGCTTTGCCAAGGACGAGGTGCACAGAAAAATGAAAACTTGAACACGACTTTCCAGAAAAAAACATGTAATTCAAAGAATTCTCAGCTCCTCGCATAACCAGAAGGACGAAACGCCTGTCCATAGGTCATTTGGGTTTTAATGTCACCAAAGAATAACACAAATCATCAAATAGATAGTCTATTTAATTACAAAACTACAGTACTATACTGCGCTGATATTTTCTACTGGAAAACACAAGAGATTTTTTTTTACTGGGCTTGAAGCCTCGTGAATTCCGTTGGGCGGATCACAGCAGTAACACATGCCTCAAAATTTAGCTTCTGGATATTATATATATATATATATATATATATTTTTTTTTTTTCGGAAGGCTTTTCCGGGTGCTTTGAGAGCCCGGCAAAGCCCAGGTTAGGGATTTCGCTTAAGCGCACCCAAGCGAGGAAAGTCGTTGCGGTGCACCACGACACACAAAGCATTATCTATAATGGGGTAGCGAAAGCACAGAGCTAGAAATATTCAGTTTGTTCAGCACAATGGATTTATTTCGTGAAGCTGAAAATCTCGATGAACCAAGGTAAAAAAAAATAAAAATCGGGGTTCCAAACACTCAATCAGATAATACAATGCTTGTTGGAAGCTTTAAGGTTCACAATAAGCAGTTTAGGATCAAAGTAAACGCACATGGACCCACAAACGTGATTCGATTATTTTTCGTTTTTTTTCGAAAATACACATATAATGGAGAAATTGAAGTCGAATGAGAAGGGGACTGCGCTATAGAAACATCCTGACGCCATTTCTTCAGCGTTAGGATATGAAATAAAATTCATTCAGATTTTTGCTTTTCATTTTGGTGGTCGAAGTCCGGGGTCATTCACACAGGAGCATTAAGACTAATTTAGGAGACAATGAAACGTGATCCAAATTCATAAAGATGCTGTTCTACCTTTTGGTTCATCACGAATATAAAATTCACAGTTTTGAAGATGCCTCGTCAGATTTTTCTGTAGGCGTCAGTCTTGAATAAGAACAAGTTTCCCCTTCCTCTCCCAGCGTATAGCGTTTTACATTTTTCGAATGATACTTGATAGAATTTTCTTTAATTTTTCTTTTTGCACAGTTCCACTTAACCGCCGTAACGAAAAATTTCTACAATACTTACACTCCAAGTCTACGCTGTTCACATTTCCCCAAAATATTCATGTTTATGACAGTCCAGTTGCATGAATCAGAACCGAACACAACAGAAAGCTTTATCTTCCGCTTTGCAGCTTCACAAGATTTAATCAACATTCCCACATCCAAACCCCCTCCCCTCCCCACCCAACTCAAATCCATTCAATCACTTCAGAATGGGAAACAGAGAAAATTGCTGCATATGGATAACAAAAATGAAAGAAAATACATTCCACAAAATATAACTACACAACTGATGTGCATGCGTACAACCCTTCTTTCCCTGACTTTGAAAACAAAATATCAGTAACAAGAATTGCATCATAAGCCATCAGAATCAAAGCATGAATCAACTCTTCATTTATAAACGTAATCGTTTCACGCTTTGCCACCCTCCATCATTCTAGTCATTCTCTCAACACAGACTTTGCACGCAATTAGATCCACAAGGTGAGTTATTCACAGTGCATTTGGCACAATCACGTCACGGGCCTTTTAAAAGGTATTGCGCGATTTATTTTTCTCCTGTCATAGGAGGCGAATATGATATGTTCGGACGAATTTTGCATTTAAAAGTATCCGTTACACGAAGTGCGTAGTCTTTAAAATTATTCTCATTCATCAACAGTCCTCTTGGTATAGTGAAGCCCACAGCTCGAATAAAGCCAACGCTTTTTTATCTCGACGAAAACTATTATAAGCTTGGTGCTACTTCGAATATTACAGTGCCTGTATTTGCTCGAGTACCACGCGCACCAAGATTTTTCAGCTGGAAATTTTAATAAAATTCTATCCCCAAATACGACGCGCACCTGAATTTTTTAGCGATTCTAAAACCACAAAAATAAAAATAAAGACAACGAAATTCGAATTTAGAAATTAATTGAACATGAATTCGAACAATTTTCAATTTTTTCCATTAAAATAAATTTTCTGCTGAACTTTTTCCAAAATTGCTCATTATAATCAGGTATAATGCCCACATAATTTTCTAAAACAAAAAAAAACTTTTACCCGCCTATGACGCGCACCCTTTTTTTTTCTTCTGAAATTTGGGGAAAAAGGTGCGCCTGGTACTCGAATAAATATGATACCGTAATAACCGTCAAAAATGTCGACGAGCTCGGGAAAAATCCCTCTTTCACTCTTGTAGTCTTGCCTCGGCATCTCGGATTCATTCGAAGAAGACCAAAAAACATCAGGATTTCATGGAAACATAGTTTTTCATTTTACAGTACTGTATTTTAAAAATTACCTGTAAAGCTCTCCGAACGAATCCGTAGCAAGTGTCACTCGGGCTCGACAGGTCTGATGAACTTTGCGACGGCGATTGCAGCCCTGCAACTCCAGCAGTGTCCACATCTCTGGGTCTCCCGTTACCCTGATTCCCACTTGATCTGGCCTTCTTCCGGCTTCCAAAAAATCTGGAGAAAATGTGTCCAAAGAAAAAGAAAATAAGCATTAGACGCACACTGAAGGGAGAATTTCCGCAAAACGTTCTCTTGCTGTCAGAAACAGTTGAATACTCATTTTTCCCATTCAGACGCAGCTTCAAAAAAAAATTTTTTTTCACGAAGAAGATACGAGTGCAGTACACTAGAGTACTCGTGAATGCTGTACAGTACTGCGATGCTTCCTTGTGCTTCATGTCGATAAAAACGTGATCGCGAACACAGATGTCGCTTCAATACAACAATTCGATTCGGTATCTCATCAGAGTGATCCATATAAAAGCTGTTTCATCGAACAATTATGATCCAACATTCATTAACCCCCTCGTATTAAATGAAAAAAGAAATTCTGAGATCAGGTGAAAATTACGGGTGTCTCCCCAAATTTTTTTTATAAATACAGGTGGACTCTTTCTACAACGATCTTGTTTACAACGATTTTCTCTATACAGTATAGCGATTTTTGTGTGTACTATTTAAGGGCCTCTCCCCATGTTATGAGATTATCAACAACCAAATACTGTAATACGAAATTTTTTCTGATCTACTGAACTTCGTTGGAGGGAGTCCCCCTGTACAAAATTTCGATAATTTTAACTGCACAAATATGGATTCCACATACCATAAGAGTGCATCAGAATATTCTCCAATTATAAACAGTTTAAAGCGAGGAGAAAACTGAACAGAAATAATTCTTCTATTTTTGCACATCACTAATTCTTCCTACTTCACTCAACTCCGTGTGCAACCATATTCACTATGTACGATCGAACATAATTTTTCTTGCGTACACCAACTGTTATGCTATTCTACTCTCTGACATTGATCGCCAAATTCACTGATTTATAGAACCATGCATATGGAGGACGGGAATATGTTTTTTCGTGTACTTAACATGAATGAGAAAAATATCATGACCGCAAATACATACATTTTCAGCATATTTTGAGGGTGAATTTAGCAAGTTATTAGCAATGCAGCTACATCAACATTGGAATAATACGGTCTCAAATGGAATGAAGTTTCAGAAGAATCTGAAAAAGGAACTCTATCTAGGTGGACTCTATCTGGAACGAAACTCAAGTAGGGACCAGAGAAAAATTCAAAGTAGAAAGACTTTTGTTGTGGGGAACCCCTATAACATGGAGCGTTAACACTTTTACCACAAAATATTTCGTTATGAGGAGAAAATCGTTGCTGACAAGATCGTTTTGGAGAGTCCACCTGTAATACAATATATGAAGTGAACAAAAATAAATGTTCGCTGAAATTTACACCGGAAGTGGTCTAATAAGAGTGCAGATAAAATGTTCTGATTATATTTCCTCAAAAAATATGAACGAGAAGAGAAAATATTTTAATTCCCGATGGAAAAAACGTGTGACATTCGAAATGCTTTTCTATTAAACTATCAGGAGTCTAGTTCAGACCTCAAATAACAAAAAAAAAACACGTAATACACACTCATTATTACACCATATACTGTAGACCCGTCGTCGTCATCTACAAATGAGAGGCCCGTGTACAAATCCACGTGATCCAAACTCGAAAAATCCACTTAATCCAACGAGATGTTTTTTCCCCGAAATATTCTGAGAGAAACGTGGGTAATCCTTTCCGCAAATCGATCAATCGCGTCGTCGTGTGTGGGTGAGGTATATACAGTAATCCTTCGATTTTTAATCTGGCTCGATTGATTTCGTCTCGGAAAAGGGGCTCCTGCTAACCCTTGACACTAATCTCGTGGGTGTCTTTCTGCGCATGAAGTTCATATCGAGGACCTCCTTCGCTCAAGATACAGGGATTAACGATATTTCCGGCGACTGCTTCTGGACTAGAAACTGCGCGACGGATCACAATAGCTTCCATTGCTACAAAACCGACCGAACCGAACGTGAATTCAGACTGTCTTTCGAATGTTTGAGGAAATCGCAGACG
>CAJPEX010001535.1:0-55463 GCA_905338405.1 Notodromas monacha
TGGAGTTTACTGTATGAAGCTTGGATGAGATCTCTCTTGAGATTTCACCAAGCAGGGGTATTTAAACCTAGCCAGCCTAGATGGGGGAAACAAAGGAAACAATCATCGCGGAAACAATCAACCCTAATAGCAGAAATCCCAATCCGTGAAATGAACAAGGTTGAAATTGCTCTGAGTGAAATATAATTGCGCTGGTTACACATCAGTGATAATGACCATGCGCAACAAGAACAAGAGAAACAAATATCACTCGAATTTCATAAAGAGTTGAGCCCACCAGGGTTTCAGGATTGATTGTACTTTAATTACCTAAGGAAGGTTATTGTAACTTGTCATGAGAAGTTGTCAAGACTTCTCATCAAGGAAATTGCAGCAATTATCTTCGCTTTAGCAATTTCCCGTTTCTAGGCTTTCTAAAAGGTTTCTTCTGAAACTACCAAAAAGGGTCTTCTGTAAATTACTGTATTTCTAAGATAACATATTTTAAATTGTTTCTAACCATCTCATGAAAATTGTGATTTGTGATTTAATTGACTGTTGGCAGCACATACAAAAATGAGCGAATCTACGTAAATGGGCAATTTTGGTTTTGATTGATGGACCAGCAAGCTTCATTTTCCACTTTTCAGCATTCTCAAAGTTCAAGCAATGTTCCCATATCAAAACCCCCTCACCTTCCCAACCACATTCCATCACATCAAAATGAAAAATAGAGAAATAAGCTGCATTTGGATTTTAAAAAGGGAAGAAAATACAACCCAAAATTGAAAATTGTACAAAAGATTTACATGTGAATGCTTTCTTCCTCTCCCCAATAGCAAAAAGAAAATGTCAGTGATATAATTTGTAGCATAGGGCAATAATTACTGAATCCAACTTGAAGCATAAGGTGTTCAGCCTGCTCCAGCATGAGTTTACATTTCCACAAATTTTTGAAAAAAAAGGAAAAATCGCAGAAAGAGACACATGAGTCAGCTTGATTAGCCCGCAAATAATTCACAGATTCGCAAATATCATATGATTGTCTTCCATATCACGACATTGTTCAAAAATTGCCGACATCTTCAGAAAGATTCGCCGAATGAATTATCTGATATGAACTGAAGTAAGCAAAAAAACTGCAAATCGATTTCTCTGAATAACTTTTTGGAATGACGGTGAGGTAATATTATAAATTGTTGGCTAAGGTACGCTGAGAAACATTCAAATTTGCGCAAATGGCGGATTCAATTTATCCGGGTCAAACCATTTTTCCTCACGGACGTAATTTATACGCTTCGAAATTACATGCAAATATTTATCGCAATTCTGTTGAAATGACGCGATTCTTCGAGAAAAAAATGCCAAAAATCGTTCCTTTTATTTTACAAAAACATTACGTTTTACCAATGTTCTTTTTAGCAGCAGCCTCGAATCATCAGTTTTTACTTTTCACCAGGAAATTATTTCAAGGGTGACAAAAACACATTTTCCGACAATGAAACGGACAGCAGGAAATTTTTTTAATGCGTGACTGATTTTTGAGCCTTTGTTCAACAAAAGTGAAATTTCTGATTTTTGAAATCAGAGGCTCACTTTCGATCCAGCTTTTTATGCAACTTTCCACATTTCGTCACACTTGAATGCCGTTATATTTCGCACATAACTCTTTTCGCAGAGAAGGTGAAGAAAGGTTTCCATTTCGCCAAAATGAATAGGAAGAAAATATTTGTCCCGTTCTCCGAAACAGCACATGATATCAGCAAGCAATCATCACCACAAAGAGCAGCAATCAAAATTTGATTTCAAAATGAAAATGTTTCCATGCCTTATTTCAAGGATTTATTCGGAGTCGACGTGATTTTTCAGTCCTCGGAATTTCGCAATGATTTCGAATTTGGCATCACACTTTATGACGGTGAGCTATCAAGAAAATATTTTCCTCGATTTCCACAGAGATGCAGAATTTCAAGTAACTCAAAGCAATTAGAGAATCGCTCGTATGAATTACGATTTCAAAAATCTGCGAGTCAAAAAAATAAGAAATTCAGCGATTCATGGCTATACGAACGATGAAATGAGGATATTTTTCACGTCGAATTTCTTCTACCGAAAAATCAGAAGGATTTCATGCCCTTCAATTGCAAATTTCAAAAACAATTCCAATGTCATCTGCATGAAAAATGGCTTTCCATAAACGGCGATCGACTGAAAGTATCAAATATATAAGAAAATGTGGACATCAAAAGGTCGGCTCCATGTTTTTTTTGGTTGAGGCTTTTCGTAATTAAAAAATAATTCGTAGATTCTCTCGATTTTTATTTAGCTCTGATCTTGAACAAAATTATGATTTATTTCTGAATAGTAAAACATCTGTTAGGCAATAAGCGCACCATCACTAATGTATTTTCCTCAGGATCTTCTAGAGTTTCATTCTCTCCCTTAAATTTGAATGATAAACCTTATGCAGGGAATGTAAAAGCCTTGTGAAGGTTGTTAAGCTAGTCAAGTGCAGAGAAGAATATAATAATCATAATTATTTCAGTTATTCAGTTGAAGCAAGAGTTTGCTGAGAAGTTCAATATTCCTTGTGAAATATATCTTATTCTTGACCCAGGAATTCTAAGAAGGAATTCTGGCCTCAGCTCATTATTGTCTTTTATTCAAAAGCTTTTACACTTTGGATCCAGCTTGAAAATTAACTTTGCCTTAACTTATATTAAGGCAACATCTGTTCCCGAAAACATCCACTCTTTGAAAACCCTACACAGGGTTAATCCTTTAGTTATACTGTATGTATTTTGTCAAGTGATTTTTTTCCACAATAAAATTTTTCTCTGGATCAAAAACTCAATGCTTTCATCTCCCTCATTATTATAAGATTTCAACACAATTTCATTTTTTTATAAAACTGAAATTTTGTGAAAGCTGATTTAGATTTTCAAGAACACGCCAAAATGAGGATATCAAAAGTGGGCTTCAGATCTTTTTAATTGAGGCTTTCCGCATTTCAAAATACTATACTTCGTAGATTTTCTCGATTTTTTAAACGCGAAATTATGTTTTTGGAGCAGTCAAACATCCACTCTTCAGAACTCTACACAGGGTTGAGCAATTTGAATTTTATGGACAATTTTTCAAATAATTTCTACTCCATTAATATTTTCCTCCGGACCATGAATTGAATGCTTTCGTGTCCTTCATGTCAGAATTTCAACACAACTTCATTTTTGCATAATAGAACACTTTAAAAGATGATTGAAAGTTAAAAAAAAAACGAGAACTCGAGCATAAAACAAGGGTTTAGATATTACACCATTTTCGATCAAGGCTTTTCGCATCTAAAAACATTATATCGGAGATTTTCTGCATTTTTTGCGCTGATATTACGCGAAATTACGATTTTCCTCGTGAAGTAAAACATCCAGTCTTGGAAAGTTCACAAAGGGTTGAGTATTTATGTTTTGTGGACAATTTGTCGAATAACTTTTTCAACATGAAATTTTTTTCTCTGGACCAAAGATTGAATGCTTTTGTGTCATCCGTTGTTTCAGAATTGGAACTGAAGTCCATTTCTGCACAATGGTACTCTTTAAAAGGTGATTGGCAGTATCAAAGAAATATGGAAATCCGAACATTAAAAAGGTGGTGAGATCCTACAGTATTTTTTATCAATACTTTTCGCAGTTGAAAAAAAACTTCGCAGATTTTCTCAATTTTCAGCACTGATCTAAATCAAATTCCTGATTTTCCAGCAAAAAAAATCTACCCTTGAGAAGTCGAAACAGGGTTGAGTATTTAAATTTTATGAATAATTTTCCAAATAATTATTTCAACATTACATTTTTTCTCCGGACAAGCAATGGAATGTTTTCGTTTCCTTCATTTCAGAGTTTAAACTCAAGTTCATTTCTGCATAATGGTACTCTTTAAAAGGTGATTGAAAGTATCAAGAAAATATGGAAAATCGAGCATAAAAAATGTGGTTGAGATGCTACAGTATTTTTGATCAATTTTTTTCGAAGTTGAAAAAATTACTTCGCAGATTTTCTCAATTTTCAGCACTGATCTAAATCGAATTCCTGATTTTCCAGCCAAAAAAAATCCACCCTTGAGAAGTCGAAACAGGGTTGAGCATTTAAATTTTATGGATAATTTTCCAAAGGGATTTTTTTTTTGTCCAGAAAAACTAGTAAAACTTTTCTTTCCACCGACCTTCAAACGTTCAGACTTTACGCACCTAATATAAATGGAGCACAAATCGTCTACCATAACTGAGGTCAAGGCTTTCGTCCCATAAACCATGGAAAATACGTTTCCTTTTGAAATTACTTCGCCTTTATGTTATTAATTTGAAGGAAAAAAAGGGGTCATTTTATTTTATGTTGTGGCCGCGTTTTGCAGAATAAAGCTAATAATGAAGCGAGTATTTTTTCAATTGCCAGCACGTGCCGCTGAGAAAAGATCCTTGAGATCCTGTTTCGCTCACATCGTTTCCTGTTTCTTTTTTCTTCGAACTATAATTACTTCATTTATTTATTTTTACTTTGACACCCCCCTTTTTTTCGCAGCAGAAGCATCAGGTTGGCTGAGTGATTCCATCAAAGTACTCTTGCTCCTCCCAACACCAACGCTGGCCAGGTTTTTTTTGTCTCTCCCATTCCTACCAAGGTTTATATGCAATGTTTTTTTGTTATATTTTACAATTGCGTTTCTTATTGCTCTCTTTGTGTTTTGCTTTCCCCAGTTTCGTCCTCCCCATTGTCTTTTTGTGGGGTTGGATGGATGAATTTGTCCGTGTGGGAGTGTGATGTGATGCGTGGGCTCCAGAGAGATGATGTTTGGTGGGGTAAGATTTTTTTTTTATTCCTTTCATTTTCTGTACTCCCACGGGTTGTGACACTGACCTGGGCGGGGGGTCAGTTTTCTGTACCCCGATTCTTTATATTCAGCCCCTTTGCTTTAAAGACGACTTCGTAAGTTACCGAAACTTTACCTGTCGACGACTGAACTTTTATTTTCATACAGAAACTCTGTCTATTTAACTCCTCTTTAAAACTTTTAAACTGCTCCAACAGGATTTTTTTGAGAGAAAAAGAGCAAACAGTGGAGTAACTTTTGATTGATGATATTATAAATTGCCAACGCAGAAACAGATGGAAGAATAAAATGGTAGTTCATGTGCAACAAAATCCTCAGATTGGCAAAGAGCTGAATTTCTCATTCTGTATATTCAAACTACATTATTTATTGATGTTTGAAATTTGGTTTTTCTTTTGAAGGTTTTATTGAAGTAACATCATCTTGATTCTGCTATACATTGAAAAACATGCGGAAAAGAGAGTTATTTACTTACAATTTTACTGATTGTGTAAAATTCTCCTTTAATTTTCTGTACTTCCAGGGGTTGTGACACTGACCTGGGCAAGGGTCAGTTTTCTGAACCCCTGATTCTTCAATCAGAGGAGACAAAGTTTCTGCTGCAACATTCAATGGTTTTCCTAAAACTGCTTCTGATGTGAAAAATGATGTTTTTTTCAGTGTAGACAATTGGGAGACATTGTGAAAATTTAATGAGTTGCCTTTTTGAGAGAAGAAAGAATAGTAAACTAACTTTTAGTTGTGATGATGGATAATGTCATTAAATACAAATTCAGAGACAGATTCATGTTATTAATATGCAGGTTCATGTTCATATAACAGTCTGCACATTGGCAGAGAGCAGACTTCCTTCTATTCTATTGGTGGCACAAGAATTTCCTTTCAGTTTTTGTACTCCCACGGATTGTGGCACAGACCTGGGCATGTGGTCAGTTCTCTGAACTCCTGATTCAGAGCAGACAATGTTTCTGATAAAGCATTCAATGATTTTGCCAGACAGCTGTTGACATGAAAAGAAGCACGTTTTTCTTTCAGTTTTTTTCAGGACATAGAATTGAGGATAAATTGAGAAAGTTTGAGTTGCTCCTGAATGTGAAAGCCAACAGGACACTAGAACACATATTTGCTTATCGTGAAGAATAATGATGTTATGAAATGCAAAAATAGAAACAAATGTACCGGTACATTATTTTCTATTTGCAACATGTATATACTCAGATTGGGATCAGGAGCTTGATTTCTTCCATTCAAGCTATTTATCAACATCTGGAATTTGGTTTTCTTTTTCAAACTTTTTTTAATGAAACATCAACGTTTGATGTATTTTTTTTTAGAAAAAAAGTGGAAAATAGTGTCATTTACTTTCAATTTTACTGGTGGTTTAAGATATTTCTATTATTTTCTGTACTGTACTCCCACGGTTTGTGACACACACCTGGGCAGGTTTCAGAAACCTGAACTTCATTTGATTCTTTATTCAGATGAGAAAAAGTTTATGCTGAAGCATTGGAATGCTTTAGTAGCTGCTTTCATGAAAAAAGAAAAACATGTTTTGGTTTATTATTGTTGTGTTTTTTTCAGGGCAAAAAATTGCAGAGAGAATGTGAAAGTAGAAAGTTGCTCTTTTGAGTAAAAGAACATCAACCCACCTTCGCTTGTGAAGAATAATGGTGTGACAAAATGTGAACGCAGAAACAAATTGATGCGATCAACATCGTGTTTCCTGTTCATAACAGTCATCAGATTGACAAAAAGTTGAATATCTTATATTTTATTGATACAATGACTCAAGATGATGCTTTCATTTTATGCACTCCCACGGTTTGTGACACGAACCTGGGCGCGGTTCAGTTTTCTGAACCTCGATTCTTTATTCAGATGAGACAAATTTTCTACTCAAACATTTAATAGTTTCGCTGAAGCTGTTGATACGAAAATGCGTGTTTTTTTCCATTTTTTTAGGACAGGGGAAATGGTGAAATTTGAAGTTGCCCTTGAGAGTGAGGAGGCCGTGACCCATCTTCGCATGTGAAGTTCAATGTTGTTATAAAATGCGAATGCGGAAACAGATTGATCTGATTTAAAAAAAAAAAACGGTGTTTCATGACTTTACGTATGTCATAGTCATCAGATGGACATAAAGAGCTACTTTTTTTTTTCTTTTCGAGGTGTTCTCTGCCGTCTGAAATGCGGGTTTGAGTTTCACTTTTTTTTTGCGGAAAAACCATGCTTTGACTGTAAAAAGAAAATGCGGAAATAAAGTGAGGCAGTTTCTCAAATTTTTTTTCAAAACTGATGCCGTTGAGTAAAAAAAATTGCGATGAACATAAACTTTTTCTCTTTTTATGCATCAAAGAAAATACGATTCTGGAAACAACGCAGGCTTTCTTATTTAAAAAAAATTTTCAATTAAATTTGATGCAAATTCGAATAATTGATCGTATTATTCTTTAGTTCTTTTAAAGTGTCGTTTCTTTTCTGATGCACTGAATATATCGTATGCTGGGCTGAACACCACCATTTTTCGACAAGAAGGCTTCTTTTAGTTCGAATCATGTCTTTCCTCAAAAATACTGATAAACTTCATAAACACGACCTTACTCTTTTAAACACACTTCCACAAACTTTGATGTTGTTGTACTTTTTTTTTAGGAAGGAACCGTCTTTAATCCTTTCGACTTGTTTAATTTAAAGTCGGTGATAAACTTGAAAATTTTTCTGGGAAAAAATGAGATAATATACTTTGCGCGTTTTCAGAAATCACCGAATAATCAAATTCTCGAATACATGTGCATCAGTTATTTGCATATATACTGTGCAGCATAATTCATAAATATAAATACTGTATTCCAGTCATCGCCATTTTTAATTTCTCTTCGAGTGAGTGGGTCTCAAATATCGCCCTGTTAAACCATTCAGTCCATAAGAGAAATGGAATATTAAAAATCCTGTATACGAGAAGCTGTGCTTTTCAGACGACACCGAAAAATTCGTTGCTAGATGTCGCTCCTTAGATCTTTGGACTCGAGTCGAGTCAATGATGCGTGGCAAGAAATCAGTGAAAAGGAAAAGCATCACAAAACGATCTTTTGGGGGACGTCTGATTCACAGAGCGGCTCTTGCTTCGCAGCATGGCCTAATGTGACACGTTCAAATAGCAGCCAATTTGGAATGGTTGAAAGTTTGGAAATTTCTCCCTACACGATTTCTTTCTTTCGGTTCAAGTTTTATTCTGTGGTCATTGTAAATTGCTGATCGGTTGCTCCTCTTTTTATATGTGCAACGTTTAAGTTTTAGCATGCAAAAGTTGTATGGAAGTCATGGAGAAGCATGAAAAGGAAAAAAGAAAAATTGGGAGCCAAAATGAGCAAGGAGAAGCATTTTAATTACAAATAAAAAAGAAAAGGTGATTGTCCATCTGAATTATATCGCGTCTCGTGTTTGTAAAAATATTTTCTGTTCGTCGAAACAAAAAAAAAGTTCAATTTCTTCATCAAACTTTTGGCAGTTCTTCTGAAAGGCCTTTCTGCAAGGCTTACATCCTCTTTTCACACAAAATAAAACACACTATCATTTCAGAAAAAAAATTAATGAAAAAAGTTAATGGTTGGAATTGCTACACAAGTCTGAAACCGGGTCATAATAACCGTCTCTTAGCAAAGCGTTTAAACACGACTACGCTGCGGACTACTACGACTACGTTCGACTACCCGCTCCGTATTTTGAAGAACAACTTGAAAGGACTGTTTTCACTGTCTGAAGACGAGGAATCTGCTTCATGCCTGGAAATCAGGCCTGAAATCGGCAGAACCACACTCGCAGACACCAACAGACTCATGATTTCAAGCCTGAAATTACACATAAAAATAAATATATCAATTACCAAAAATCCAGTGCATATAGGACCCTTTGTTGATGAAAACAATTAGTTCCAGACATGTTTGTTAACCAGGAAGTAACAATTAATAAAATAAATGTATCAAATACATAAAATATAAATGTATGCATACAAAAATAAATACTGAATATCAATTGATGTATAATAACACATGTACAGTGGACCCTTCGTTAATGAATTTAATTTTCTCCAGAAATGTTTGCTAACCAGAAAAGAGCACATAAAATATAAATGTGTCAAATATATAGAACATAGTTTCATGAAATATTTAAAAAATAAATATATACGTATAGAAAATGTATCAATTGATAAATAACACATGTACACTGGACCCTGTCATAATGAACTGAATTGGTTCCAGACATGTTTGTTGGCAAGAAAGTTTGCGGACCAAATTTTTTCCCCCCATAGACTCTCCAATGGTATGGAGCCATAGACTTTAATGTATGCAGTGATCCCAAAAGACAATTGAACATTGAATATATAAAATACAAGACCATCACACATAATCAGAATAAGTTGTTGCTGTAACTTATATGAGCATATCATGTTTTTAGAGTGTTATATGAAGGTAGCTATCACAAAAACAACAATGAAAATGCTTCACAGGTGGAGAAACAAATATTTTAGGATACATCTCAGGTGACGATTACATTTCTTTTTTGAATGTTGTTAGTGAAAATCAAATAAACATTTCTAAAAATTGAAAAACTAGAAAAGCCAAGCACAGGAAAAAGTTATGCTTTCCAGCAGGAAGAGCATAATAAGAATAAGGTAGCTGAAAAAAATTAACAAAAATTACACATTACTGGAGTGCCAGAGGGAAAGAACTTCCATATCAGCGAAATTTTTGCACTCAGATTATACTATAAGTTTCACCCTTGAAATCAAATTTTGAATCTTCAAATTTGGAATTTTTCCCCACAAAAAAATGTTTGCTAACCAAATTTTGGTTTCTTAACTGATGGATTTTCCCTGACAACCATAAGGTTGTTAACCAAGCATTTTTTTTAACCAAGGTTCTACTTCATATCAAATAATGTACCAAAACCATTTGACCCCCCCCCCCCCCGCCATTCAAAAGAAAATAAAATTATAAATCCCATACATATAGAAGCAAACCCAAGTACAGTAACTTCTTTTTGACAGTAAATCAAAAAACCTCGTTGACATTTTCCCCATTTATGGACACATAACCCACTTGTTATTTCCCTCATTTTTCCAGCAAGTATTCAGCCATCTGAGTGCGTTTTATATATCCTGCCTTGAAAGTGGGACATTCCTTTCGGTATATGTACAAGACAGAAAAAAATTTTGATTGCGTGTATTGGACGAGAGGAAAAAAAAGGAATAAAAACCAGGATATATAGAATCAAAGAAACACGAATGCACGGTTACAACGAACGGGTCGTCGTCGAACGCTGCAATGAAAAAAAAAATGGAATAAACCGGAATTTTTCTTCAATCCACTTTTTTTTTACATTTGGTTTCTCGCTTCTATTCCATAGATATTGAACATCAAGCATTTTAACGTCCCTTCCGTTGTTCCAGTTTAATTCCATCTGGGCCCGCGATCGTATAAATAAGAACGAAAAATAATAGAGAAAATGAAAATTTTTAAGACCCAGAAATATATTCGAAAAAATAAAATGGGGGAAAAAAACCCCCGAAGAGTTTTTGATTGCCACCAGAAGCCGCAGAAGGAATAATTGCGTGTAACGGGTTCTTCCGAGCTTCCGCAAGCTTATAATAATATTCGTCAGAACAGAAACCGAGGTCATGGACGAACAGAAAATCCTCATGGTGGCATTTTTTTCTGTGTATATAAGCCCAACCAGGCTGCTTGGAGCCACAGAGTCACTTGTTTTTTTTCAATTTTTTACTTTTTTGTTGGTGTTGGGACGACCAGAATATTTCCAGCAGCGAGTTTCCTTAAAAGGAACCTTCGGCCATTTAAGGTCCACCATCTTCTCGGGAATTTTTTATTTTTGTTTCAGTTTTCTTACAGGGAAATAAATATAATCTGAAAAGATATACACATTCCTGCGAAGCAATTTGATGCATCTGGACTAATATTGATTTACAGTTGGTGAACATCATCATTTACTTGAATTGAAAATAAAGTGGGTCTGGGATTGAATAAAATTTTTTCCATATATACACATTTTTTTGCTATATATGCAGAGAGCACATTGATTTTCAATTTGTACTGTAATTACTTAGAATCAATATCTTCTGGTGAAAACCTGAACATATACATTGAATTATTTCATAATCACATAAGACATGCATACACATAAGACATGCATTTGGTCACTGAATACTTGCGACAAGATTTTTCAAAACTTTTAAAATTTACAATTTTAAATTTAAATCTGGATTATGTCCTGAGACTCCTGAGTGCTTTGATAAGGGATATTGGTTTTTTTTCAAAAATTCAAGATGAAATTATAATTTATTTTGAGAGTTTATAATGGGAAATAGTAGATTCATGTTTTTCTATAGACTTTCCAAACACAGTGCAGATGTTTTCAGTGACTGATGAAAAGTTTTCCCGTGAAATTTTCTTCATGTATTTCATGAGAAAATATAAATAACATTTTCAATATTTTGTGTAATATAATTCTCTTGTGTATTCACATATATCTTGTCCGCAAGGCTTATTTTTTCAACCTTTTTAGGGACTGAGTGCCTTTGATATGATCTGATGGATTTTTTTTTATATGTATTTGAGCAATATGCTAACTTTTCTTTGCTCAAAATTGATAATTTTTTAACTTTCTTCTTTTCCGTGCAGGATTTTGTAGATTTACCTGTTTTTCCCATGTATTGCACCCAAAAATAGTCAATCTTTGTACACATTTAACTGTCGAGTTTATTAACTGCTCCTTTTCATGTTTCATCAATATTGCAACATTTTAGTAAGAATGCAGGAGGAGAACACATTGATTTTCAATTTGTACTGTTATTACTTAGAATCAATATTTTCTGGTGAAAACATGAAAATATCCATTTAATTATTTCATAATCATTGAAGGCACAAAAATCTATGAATCACTTTTGATTTAAAATGCTTTGGAACAAGTTTTAATCATGAATTTCAATGCACAACAAAACTATAGACTGAATTTTCAAGAATGCAGAATTTCAGTCTAAATTTAAAATTGCTTCACTCAATCAAGCAGTCTTTTCTGATGCATACTTCCTGTACATCCATCAGTGAAAGTAAAATATTAGTAAAGCCCATGTTTCAAGTACTGTACTTGTTATTGCAACACAAAAGATTTTATCAGAATATGAACAGCAATCTCACTATCATGAAAGTTTAATTTTTCTTTATAAGCATTATTTGAGCTTTCAAGTTGAAATAGTGTTCTTACTGAAGCAGTCTTTTCTGAATGATATATGAATTTACATCGACTGAAATCACAGTCTGTGAAAATACAGACACCACATACTGGAAAATACTTGAATAACCACCCACCAGCACAATTAATGACCGATGAACATAATAATCAAAATCAATCAATGCTATTGGGCACAAAAGGCCTCGATATAATTTGATGTCAAGTATCTATATGATGAACAATAAAACAAGTTGATCAGTCTGGGACAGGACTGGGATTCTGTTTTGGAAATCCTATGTTAAAGGGATAAACTGTAAATGAATAAACAACTCAACAAGCTCAACTTGCAGGAATAATGAGAATAATTTGAATAACACAGTTGAACTGAATCTGATCCAATCAGCAGCTTATATACTATCAATAATATTTAACCTTCACAAGGTTTTACTGTTACAATCAAAGCAAAAAAGCTAACATTGAGTATGCTGCAGTGCCAGGATGTTTTTGGCACTGCAATTTTGAGGAGGGGGGGAATACCTTTTACAGTACTTCTAAGAATCAAGTACATCACTCTACATGGCGTGCATGCCCAACAAATGCGCCATGAAAACTCACATTAAAATACAGTAGATTTTGGAATAATCCACCTAGAAAATGTTATTGCAATCTTTCAATATCAAAAGAAGAACTGCTCAAGAAAAGCATGGATATGATTGCAGTACACCAAGAATTTTACATTTTACAAGTTTTTGAATATCTTAAAAAGAGATACAGAAGTCAAATTGTGGGACATCAAATTGCAATGTACCACCTGTACATCAATTTAGTCCTACAAAAGAGTGTCAATGCACACAGGATGCTGAAATTCTGATTATACAGTATATTTATACTCAATTTCTTCAATTAAAATGTCAATTGTATTTTGGGAGCCAGGAACAGATGAATTGGTTCTTCATTGAAGCCCTTGAGAAATTCAAATTCAGTGGCCAACCTTTTGTCTGGAACCAACTGAGCTTGTTGACCAAAGATACACTGCAGTAAACTGACATGAAAAAAGGAGAGGTTATAAAAATTGTAGTAACACCTCTCTTGGTGGATTTTGCCAGGTGTGCAAAAATACTGCTGTATTCCAGCATATTTTTTTCATGTGGCATTGCTCAATTTTGATTATGGAATTCTGTGAGTGCATATATTGCAATATTGGATAGCTTGCTTTTAAAGAATTATAATCAACTATATTTCAGATGTGGCTAAATTTTACTGCGATTTCATAGATTTGTGATTTCATTGCAATGAAATCACAGTAAAATTTAGCATCTGAAATATAGTTGAGTATAATTCTTTAAAAGCAAGCTCTTTATTATTGCAATATATGCACTCACAGAATTCCATAATCAAAATTGAGCAATGCCACATGAAAAATATATGCTGGAATACAGCAGTATTTTTGCACACCTGGCAAAATCCACCAAGAGAGGTGTTACTGCAATTTTTATAACCTCTCCTTTTTTTCTCCTGGATTCTGAAACAGGTGAGGTTGCATTCCGTACTTGGAATTCCAGTCAGTGGGAATGGCTTTTGTTCCCATAGGAAAAAATCGGGTTGCTGCAAGCACAAGGACTCGGAATATAAGCCCTTGGCATTGAACCCGAGGGGGAAAAAATATGCTGATGGATCTATATAGAAGCCCAGCTCTCTGCTGTTGTCCAAAAACGCACATCAGACATTAAAGTCTGATGTTTCTTCTTCTTCCTTGGCCACCTCCCTAAGTGATCTGACTATAAATGTAAGAGCAACAAAAGGAATAACAAATTGCCAGAGAGCATTAAACAAGTGAAAGAATGCACTCTGAGTTTTCAAGGACTCCATTTTCCCCTGCCCAAACAAAAAAATAGGGATGTGAAAGGGAACAAACAGAAATCTTTGCAGTTGGGAAGTTATCTGTGCCAGAGAGTGGAAATCTTCTGGTGATGAAATCTGACTATAGTGGGGTATATTCAGATAAATAGGGCGGAGTTGCTGAGTATAGAGCATAGTTTATTTTCCATTCGCAGGATTTGACGCTCTTTCTTCACTCCAACTGTGTTCTTATATATTCCCAGAATTTTCAAGTGCTACACAACATTTCTATGGCTGCATGACCAATCTTATATTTGTGCACAATCACAAGAATTATTGTCATTGCACAATAATCCGGTATTAGTGAACCACCAAATTTTGTTCAACACATACCGTTGTACTATATAAAAGACAATGGATTACAAATAATCACAACAATTCAAATGAAAGAAACAATTCCTGAAATTTTAAAAGTTCAAATGTGATTCTGAATTGATCAAACTATTCTTTGGAATCCTTAGCATGAGATTTCAAATCAGGTCCTGGACTGATTCCTGTTCATTACATATTAACTAATACTTATCTTTGAGCAGGCTGAACACCTTGTACTCTAATATGGGTTCAGTGATTGCCTTATGCAGCAATTTTTATTACTGATATGTAATTTTTGTTGTCCAGGACCAGAAGAACAAGTATGCATTTAAATCATTTGTGCAATTGTACATTTTGGGATTTATTTTCTTTTCTTTTAAAATCCATGTAGTGCTTATTACTTCATTTTCAATCCTGATCTGAAGGAATGTGATTGGGTGGGGAGTGGAGGGGGTCTGGATGTGAGAAAATTACTTGAACCTTGTGAACGCTGAAAAGCAGAAAATGAAGCTTGTGGATCAATCAATAATTATGCACTACTCATTACATTCAGTTCATGACTGCTGATCTACAGTCAATTGCCTTTGATTTTGAATTGCATTCACTAAATTATTCCTTTCCATTCCAATTATTCCCAGAATTTGGAAGGGTTGCAAAACATATCAATTCTTCATAATACATGTGCCATTTTCTTGTCCAATCACAAGATTGTATCATCATTCCACCATTGATGTGGTATGGCTCACAAGCTTTTTTAAAGGACTCGGAATATAAGCCCTTGGCATTGAACCCGAGGGGGAAAAAATATGCTGATGGATCTATATAGAAGCCCAGCTCTCTGCTGTTGTCCAAAAACGCACATCAGACATTAAAGTCTGATGTTTCTTCTTCTTCCTTGGCCACCTCCCTAAGTGATCTGACTATAAATGTAAGAGCAACAAAAGGAATAACAAATTGCCACACAGCATTAAACAAGTAAAAGAATGCACTCTGAGTTTTCAAGGACTCCATTTTCCCCTGCCCAAACAAAAAAATAGGGATGTGAAAGGGAACAAACAGAAATCTTTGCAGTCGGGAAGTTATCTGTGCCAGAGAGTGGAAATCTTCTGGTGATGAAATCTGACTATAGTGGGGTATATTCAGATAAATAGGGCGGAGTTGTTGAGTAGAGCATAGTTTATTTTCCATTGGCAGGATTTGATGCTCTTTTTTCACTCCAACTGTGTTCCTATAAATTTCCAGAATTTGGAAGTGCTACACAACATTTCTAATTTTGCAAAGTCAAGGTTATTTTTGTGCACAATCACAAGAAATATCGTCATTGCATAATAATTTTGTATAAGTGAACCACCAAATTTTGTACAATACATACATGAGGTACTATATAAAAGACAATGGATTACAAATAATCACAAGAAGTCAAATGAAAGAAACAATTTCTGAAATTTTAAAAGTTTAAATGTGATTCTGAATTGCTCAAAAAATTCTTTGGAATCTCTTGCATGAGATTCCAAATCAGGTCCTGGACTGATTCCTGTTCATTACACATTAACTAATACTTATCTGGGAGCATGCTGAACACCTTGTACTTTAATATGGGTTCAGTGAATGCCTTATGCAGACATTTTTTTTACAGATACATTATTTTTGTTGTCAAGCAGCAGAAGAACAAGTATGCATTTAAATCATTTGTGCAATTGTACATTTTGGGATTTATTTTCTTTTCTTTTAAAATCCATGTAGTGCTTATTTCTTGATTTTCCATCCTGATCTGAAGGAATTTAATTCGGTTGGGAGTGGAGGGGTTCTGGATGTGAGAACATTGCTTGAACCTTGTGAATGCTGAAAAGCAGAAAATCAAGCTTGTGGATTAATCAATCATTACGCAGTACTCATTACAATCAGTTTATCACTGCTGATCTACAGTCAATTGCCTTTGATTTGGAATTGGATCCACTAAATTATTCTTTTCCATTCCAATCATTCCCAGAATTTGGAAGGGTTGCAAAACATATCAATTCTTCATAATACATGTGCCATTTTCTTGTCCAATCACAAGATTGTATCATCATTCCACCATTGATGTGGTATGGCTCACAAGCTTTTTTAGAATAGCAGAGAAACTGCAAAAAAAAACACAAAAGACATACAGATATCACACTTGGGAAGAGGACTTTTTCCTAGTACCAATAGCTTTGGAACTAACGTGATTTGTTTGCATTGTATAAAGGTGGACTCCCTCTACAAAAGAATTCAAGCGAGTGGAAAGGATTGGGCACAAAAGGCCTCAATATAATTTGATGTCAAGTATTTAAATAAAACAAGTTGATCAGTCTGGGACTGGACCAGGATTCCTTTTTGGAATTCCTATGTTAAAGGGATAAACTGCATTTCACACAAGTATAAATGAATAAATGATTCAACAAGCTTGACTTGCAGGAATAATGAGGATGACTTGGATAACTTGAATAACACAGTTGAACTGAATCTGACTGATTTATGGAAAAAGAGCAGCTTATATATGAAAATTAATAAATAACCTTCACAAGGTTTTTACTTTAAAATCAGAGTAGAAAAAATTATTGTCAAGGATTCTGAGGTGCCAGGATGTTCCTGGTACTGCAATTTTGAGGAGGTATGAATACTTTTAATTCAAGGAATTATTTTAGAGCAAGTTAATGTACACAGCGTGCATGCCCAACAGAAAGCAATGGTTGCATAAACAATTTTGTTCAAGAGAGCCACTGTAACATGGGGAGACAATCTTATGGGACCCGAACAAAATTCATTGCACAGAGAAAATTGTTGTAAACCAGATCATTGTTGAGTGAAAGAGAGAGAGAGAGAGAGTCCACCTGAATGATCAATGTCCCAGAAAGGACAAGCATACCCCCCCCCCCCCACTGGTTTCTATTCTGTACTGCAGAGAACAGGGCACAAACTCTGCATGCAACACACACACACACATTCCACCTCCCTCTCTCAAATTTTCTCTGCACTTGGAAATAAACCTGCTCTCTCCCAAACACAACACAACACAGGAGAAGCCGTGATATTTCGCAATATCAGCTGAGGCGGATTGCTGCTGGCTTTTCCCCTCCTTTTTTTAATCTTCCTCATGGAGCCCTAAAACATGAGCTAAGTGCATTCGTTTTTTCTTTTAGTTTTAGATGGTTCAAGTGTAGGGGAGAGAAAATTGGGGCAAACACGCGAGTTGATGATTTCGTGAAGGTGCATTGAGAAATCTGAGAGCTTAGATGAGCAAATTTCTTTCTTCTTCTTCAGGGAATTACTTTTGCAGCACCTTTCAGGATGTCTAGTGAAGTACAGTAGACCCTTGGTTGACAGACTCCTCAATTAACAAACTTTTTGGGCAATAGACTTTTGGTCATGAGGAAAAAGACCTTTGTTAGCAAACCAAAATTTGGTCAACATACTTTTTTCTGGGAAAAACTCCCAAATTTGAAGATTCAAAATTTGATTTTGAGGCTGAAACTTACAATAGAATCTAAGCGCAGACAATTCACTGAGATGCAAATTCTTCCATTTCTTGCAATCCAATATGTGCAATCATTTGTTTAAAAAAATTGCAGCTATTCATATATGATTATTTGTGACCGAATTATATCCTTTTCTGTGATTGGTTTTTCTAAATGTTCAAATGTTCAAAAGGTCCATTTCATCTTTACTTGCAGCACTAAAAATAATTCCTTTTCATACATGTATCCTACAATGTTTGTTTTTCTGGATGCATGTCTTTCTTGATTTTATAAGTGATACTTCCACGTAACACTGTAAAAACATTTTGGGCTCATATAAGATACAGAATTTGCAAAAATGTATTCAGATTGTAGTTGATGGTCTTGAATATATTCAATTTGATGTTCATTGTCTTTTGGACACAGAGTATAGATTACATTATTACCCATTGAAGTCTATGAGAAAATCAATTTTGGTTAACAAACCTTTTCATGAAAATAAACCTTTGTTTGGAACCAAATGTTTGTTGACCACTGTATTTCGCTATTTCAGATTGATAATTTAATCTCAAAACGATAGTTAAAATGCCAAGAACTAAATATATAAGCCTAAAAAAACATGTATGCAGCACATATAAACAACAACAAAAATCGAGGTAACAAGCTCAGCGCGTGAAGCGACATCTACACAGCAACCGAGAGACATCCAACGCTATGCAGACAAAGAAAAGACGAAATTGTGGAAAAAGTATTTTTATCAAATAACCTGTTAGAGTAATTATTGAAGAGAGTGCGACATCTATGCTTTACATGATCCTCAGCCAACAAGTTTTCAAATGCCGTAAGTTTCCCATTAATAACACCCTAATTTCATAACCTGATTTCAGAATAACACCTCATATCAATCATCATCACCCTTTCATGAATTTCACAAAATATTACATAAATTAATTAAATTTTCAAAATGTTTGCAGGTCACCCGCAGTTCTTGCTGTTTGACAAAGAAACTGACCCCTAACATACTATATATATATATATATATATTTATTTGATTATTTATTTACAGTATGTATCTAAAAAAAAAAAAACCCTCGCCGACGTCAACCAGAGAGGCTCGGAGGTCAAGGCGCCTTTGCCTGATGGTGGCGGGCACTGTCCTTTCCGCCACGCGGGTTCCTGTTTCCCCCCAGGGCACAATAAGAGGGACAGCAGAGCAGAATTAATGCCAGAGTTCATCCACAAACTCCTCATGAGATTCTTTATTCTCCTTATTTTTCCCTCTATTATAGCCTCAAGGGGTGTACTCCCATGGTGTGAGAGTTATTGGCAAGTGTCGGAGTTGGGCAGGAAAAGCCATATTTTCCAAGCACAGGGGCTATGTGTCCAGTCTCTCATCATCATCAACAGCAGCACCAGCAGAAATGGGGAATGGGCTTTTTGATACGCAAATACCATCAGGGCTTACAACATTGTCCAAGATATTTATTTGCTTCAACCCTAGGTACATTTCTAACTGAAAATTACAATTAAGTTATTTTCTTACCACAAATCCATAGTAACTTGAGAAAAATGTTTGTTACAACAAATAAATTTGTTATAATGAGATTTTCAAAATTATTGACTGGAGATTGTGTAAAAAAAATCTGCATCATTTAAAGATCTTCATTTTCTTGCATTCTGAGATATTTTTCCATGTTTGAAAAACTGGGATTGCCAAAAAATGCAAATATCAATCACAAGTAATATGCAGTACTCTGATTAACAGGGTAACACTAGCATTTTTTGTGAACCATTAAATTTTTTCCAAGCAATTCATGCACAGATTTTTAAGTTGGGTTCATGTTCCAAAAATGCTTTCAGTTGTTAAGCATCAGATAGTGGGGTTTTCCAAGCATCCTAACTTAAAATTTGTTGTAATCAGATTCAAGGGGATTTAAAAAATACATGCTACTATATGCAGAGGTAGGTCACTGCTTCTGTCTGCACTTTGTTTCTCCCTGAGCCTTCACAGAATCAAGTTTGGTAAAGCTCACCAGACTTATTTCAAAGCTCATGATACCTTCATTTTTTTTTTTATTAAATTTGCTGGTCAAGGCATAGCCTATATTATTTATGTCTCAAAAGGATTGGTTTCTCTTGAAACTTTTCCATCATATCCTGGCAGGAGAAGTTGACAAATGGACAAGTGAATAACTTGAAAACTAACTCATGTGAAGTGGATTTACTTAAGATAACCAATTACCTGGAATATTTATGAAAGCTGACACTGATTTATTTGAAAGAATCATATGAAAAACGACAGCAATGAAAAAGGAAAATTTCTAATGTGGTCTGGCAGAATTGAGTATTTCAAAACATTTCATAATTCTGATAGCTGAACATTAAAAATTATAACTGAGTTGAAAGTGAACCACACAGGAAGTATCCAATGTGACACAATATCACAGAACTGAAAAGCTTATGAAATACAGTATGCTTACAGTTGTCAGGGATCATCAGCACATTGATTACAAAATAGCCCATGACTCGAGTGAAAAGTTAAAAAGTATCACAAAAAAACTTATCTTACAGCTGTTGGAGAATTGCAAACTTTGTTCCGAACTTTGGGAATCATTTTAAAACTTTAAAGCCATTCGTCCAATATAACAGTTTCATTTTGAAAATATGAGTAAAATAGATGCATAATGGTTTCAAGAAAAATGGTTCTTTGCATAATGGATGACTGGCATGATAAAAATGTTATAGAATACTTTTTTCAAATGTGATGCACATTAATGACATGGTGTATTTGTCTTACACAGCAACAAGTTCTTCATGCCAAAATGTGACTCACATGAGAAGTGTGTTTACACAGGAACATTTCCTGCTGCAAAGAGACTCACACAACCGATTTGTTACAAGGATTGAAAATTCCTTGGCCAAACATTGCATGCATGACAGTAAGTTTAGAATTTGAACTCTTGAAATGGAAATTTATCACAAGAAGGGGCAAAATGGAAGAAGAGAATACGTATGTAAAACAGTTGAGTTTGCTTGAAGTATAGAAGTTCAGATTTAAGAGATTTTAAAACTGTGGCAGTTTGTCCAAAAGTCACAAAAATACACAGGTTTCTAAGATTTGCCAAGGACATTTTGTGACTACAGTATTTGGAAGAGATTAGACAATCCATATCTATAAGTTCTCTTTTTAAGGCTTAAAGTTGAAAAAAACACTCTGTTTTGAGTAGGATGTTATCTCCCTACACGAAGTATACGTTCCTGGGTGAGGTTTTGTATTAACTCAGCTCGAAGAACTTGTATGCATTAAGATATATATAATTTTCCAAATATAAGTCCCGAACTAAAACAGTGATCAAGTTACGTAGTAAAGGTTAAAAATGAAAGTGTCATTCCCCAAGTTTTAGTAGAAACTTCAAAAAAAAAGTTATACCAATACGTTTTGAATTAGTCCCAAAATGAAAAATGTCCCTCAAAGTTGATCACAAAAACTGACTTTGATCACACAACTGTAAATGAATGCTTAGAAACATTCAGTGAAAGCTGAAGACCATGGAAACACAAAATAAATTGAAAAAAGAGAAAAAGGATGATAAAATAGCTAATTTAATAAAACAGCTATTGAGGTTCAAGAAAAAGAAATACACACATCAGAAAATTCTTGGCAACAGTGTTACAAAACTTGTCCAGGTTGATTCAAGTAATTTATATGTGGTGCATAAAATGTAAGGCTGCAGTTTGCATGAATAATTCTTCTTTCTTCCTATTTTGAACTAGCACAGCACACACTGGAAGAAAGTTGCTATCATACCATATGCAAAACTTCGGTTTTCACTTCTCATATTCAGGCAGAAGTCAAACTTAGCCAGTTGGGGAATCGCACAGCACTCATCATCCATTGATGAGAAAAAAAAATTATCCAGAAGAAAAGTTGAGTCAACTCCATAGAACCTGAAAAATACCAAGAAATATGAAACTTGATTGGAACACCAATAGTTTACCATTCACCCAATTTCATCCTGCTTCCATGGCACAACACTTTATTTCCTTGCAGCTATTTTTGATTCTCCAGGCCTCTAAAAGCACACAAATTTGATCCTTGGAACTTGAATCGAGAAAACATTGAGAGAATGATACAAGCACTTTTTTTTATCAGAGACCACCATCAGTTCTCTTATGTGTGGAGTATATGTTCAGGAGAGAACATATAGAATATGTTCTGAGCTGTAGAATAGCTGTCTTTAATTTTGCATAAAGCATTCACAAACGCTCCATTATGGTGCAACACTTGAAATACATTACAGTTATCTAGTTATAAAGAAACATTGCGTCAAACAAGTATTTGTTTTTAGATCCCTCTCCAATAGCAACAAAGTTGAATTAGTTATTCCAGAACAATTTTTTGAACAATGGAGGTATTGCATCAATCCCAATGTCTTCACTGTAGTGAGATTTTTGTGTTTAATCAAGGCGCCTTTGCCTGATGGTGGCGGGCACTGTCCTTTCCGCCACGCGGGTTCCTGTTTCCCCCCAGGGCACAATAAGAGGGACAGCAGAGCAGAATTAATGCCAGAGTTCATCCACAAACTCCTCATGGGATTCTTTATCCTCCTTATTTTGTCCCCTCTATTATAGCCTCAAGGGGTGTACTCCCATGGTGTGAGAGTTATTGGCAAGTGTCGGAGTTGAGCAGGAAAAGCCATATTTTCCAAGCACAGGGGCTATGTGTCCAGTCTCTCATCATCATCATCATCATCAGCAGCAGCACCAGCAGAAATGGGGAATGGGCTTTTTGATATGCAAATACCATCAGGGCTTACAACATCGTCCAAGATATTTTTTTGCTTCAACTCTAGGTACATTTCTAACTGAAAATTACAATTAAGTTATTTTCTTACCACAAATCCATAGTAACTTGAGAAAAATGTTTGTTACAGCAAATAAATTTGTTATAATGAGATTTTCAAAATTATTGACTGGAGATTGTGTAAAAAAAATCTGCATCATTTAAAGATCTTCATTTTCTTGCATTCTGAGATATTTTTCCATGTTTGAAAAACTGGGATTGTCAAAAAAATGCAAATGCCAATCACAAGTGTTAGAAACAGTAATTTGAGTGATGAATTTTGACTTTAAATTTTTCTCTTCCTTTTGCTTCAGATATGAAATGATCGTTTTAGACGCAATCAGCCAGGCTATGGCCAGGGCGCTTAACACCCTAGTGTAAGGTTGAAATATTTTGGAATTTGGGTTGGATTGGTTTAAACAGCAGTTTTGACAAGCAGTCTTTTCCGTAAGACAACACAGAAGCAACAGATGATTATGTGCAGAAACAATTCAGTATTTAAACAATTTTCTCTCAATGGCATTTTTTGTCCCTGAGTATTATCCTTTCAGAAGGATTTCCCCAAAAATCCCAAATCTTGTGGGAACTCAAGGTCGAGTTTGGTCCCACCAGATCCCAACTTTCCCAAAGTATTGCTGCTGTTCTGGCGCCACTCTAATCCTGTCATATTTTAACCTATTAATAATTTCAATTTCCAACAACAAGTAATATGCAGTACTCTAACAGGTAAACACTAGCATTTTTTGTGAACCATTACAGTTTTTCCAAGCATGTCATGCACAGATTTGTAAGTTGGGTTCATGTTCCAAAAATGCTTTCAGTTGTTAAGCATCAGATAGTGGGGTTTTCCAAGCATCCTAACTTAAAATTTGTTGTAATCAGATTCTAGGGGATTTACAAAATACATGCTACTATATGCAGAGGTAGGTCACTGCTTCTGTCTGCACTTTGTTTCTCCCTGAGCCTTTACAAAATCAAGTTTGGTAAAGCTCACCAGACTTCTTTCAAAGCTCATGATACCTTCAATTTTTTTTATTCAATTTGCTGGTCAAGGAATAGCCTATTTTATTTATGTCTCAAAAGGATTGGTTTCTCTTGAAACTTTTCCATCATATCCTGGCAGGATAAGTTGACAAATGGACAAGTGAATAACTTGAAAACTAACTCATGTGAAGTGGATTTACTTAAGATAAACAATTACCTGGAATATGTATGAAAGCTGACACTGATTTACTTGAAACAATCAAATGAAAAACAACAGAAATGAAAAAGGAACATTTCCAATGTGGTCTGACAGAATTGAGTACTTCAAATCATTTCATAATTCTGATAGCTGAACATTAAATATTATAACTGAGTTGAAAGTGAACCACACAGGAAGTATCCAATGTGAGACAATATCCCAGCAGAACTAAAAAGCTTTTGAAATACAGTATGCTCACAGTTGTCAGGGATCATCAACAAATTTATTACAAAATAGCCCATGACTCAAGTGAAGAGTTAAAAATTATCACAAAAAACTTATCTCACAGCTGTTGGAGAATTTCAAACTTTCTTCCAAACTTTGGGAATCATTTTAAAACTTTAAAGCCATTCGTCCAATATAACAGTTTCATTTTGAAAATATGAGTAAAATAGATGCATAATGGTTTCAAGAAAAAATGGTTCTTTGCATAATGGATGACTGGCATGATAAAAATGTTATAGAATACTTTTTTCAACTGTGATGCACATTAATGACATAGTGTATTTGTCTTACACAGCAACAAGTTCTTTATGCCAAAATGTGACTCACATAAGAAGTGTGTTTACACAGCAACATTTCCTGCTGCAAAGACTCACACAACCGATTTGTTACAAGGATTGAAATTCCCAGGGCAAAAGATTGCAGACATGACAGCAAGTTCAGAATTTGAAATCTTGAAATGGAAATTCATCACAAGAAGGGAGAAAATGGAAGAAGAGAAGACGTAAGAAAAATACTTGAGTTTGCTTGAACTAGAAGGTCAGAGTTTAGAGCATATTAAAACTGTGGCAGTTTGGCCATGAGTCACAAAAATACACAAGTTTCTAAGATTTGTCAAGGAAATTTTGTGACTACAGTATTTGGAAGAGATTAGACAATCCTATAGATATTCAAGAGAAAAATTCCGAATTTCAACTTTTTTTGTGAGACAAAACTCATCCTACAATAGAGGGATGTGCTTCATATGCAAGGACCCACTCCAAAACATAATTGAGTCGAGCTTCTTGAAGTATGCATTAAGATATATATAATTTTCCAAATAATTCAGGGCTTGATTTTGTCACTAGTTCAATGCATCATTTCCAATTTTTACTTTCACAGTAAGGGGTTCAAAATCATCTTTGNATTCAGGGCTTGATTTTGTCACTAGTTCAATGCATCATTTCCAATTTTTACTTTCACAGTAAGGGGTTCAAAATCATCTTTGAAGTTTTTTTTTTCAATATGGTTATGCAAAACTTAATCAGGGTTTTCGAAAAATGTCCCTCAAAGTTGATCACAAAAACTGACTTTGATCACACAACTGTAAATAAACGCTTAGAAACATTCAGTGAAAGCTGAAGACCATGGAAACACAAAATAAATTGAAAAAATAGAAAAAGGATGATAAAATAGCTAATTTAATAAAACAGCTATTGAGGTTCAAGAAAAAGAAATACACACATCAGAAAATTCTTGGCAACAGTGTTACAAAACTAGTCCAGGTTGATTCAAGTAATTTATATGTGGTGCATAAAATGTAAGGCTGCAGTTTGCATGAATAATTCTTCTTTCTTCCTATTTTGAAATAGCTCAGCACACACTGGAAGAAAGTTGCTATCATACCATATGAAAAAGACCTGTTTTCACTTGTGATATCCAGGCTGAAATCAAACTTGGCCTGTTGGAGAATTTAACAGCACTCTTTCTTGATTGAGGAGAGAAAAAAAAAGTATCCAGAAGAAAAGTCAGTCAACTAAATAAAACCTGAAAAACCAAGAAATTTGAAACTTGATTGGAACACCAATAGTTTTCCACTAACCCAATTTCATCCTGCCCAATTTCATGCCACAACAATTTATTTCTTTGCATCTGTTTTTCATTTTACAGGCCTCTAAAACCACACCAATTTAATCATTGGAACTTGAATCAAGAAAATATTGAGAGAATGATACAAGCACTTTTTTTATCAGAGACCACCATCAGTTCTCTTATGTGTGGCGTATATGTTCAGGAGATAACACATAGAATATGTTCTGAGCTGTAGAATAGCTGTCTTTAATTTTGCATAAAGCATTCACAAACGCTCCATTATGGTGCAACACTTGAAATACATTACAGTTATCTAGTTAAAAAGGAACATTGCGTCAAAAAAGTCTTTGTTTTTAGATCCCTCTCCAATAGCAACAAAGTTGAATTAGTTATTCCAGAACAATTTTTTGAACAATGGAGGTATTGCATCAATCCCAATGTCTTCACTGTAGTGAGATTTTTGTGTTTAATCAGAAAAATTTCAAGTAGGAATCCCACATGGGAATTTCCAGCATTGTCTCAGGTTTGATTGAGGTGTTTCATTTCTCTGAACCGCTAATGTAAATTCAAGAATGAATGAATGAACAGAACACTTTATTTTCTGCTTTTCAGCATTCACAACGTTCAATCAAGATTTCCACAACCAAACCCCCTTCCCACCCAACCCAAATCCACTCAATGACATTTAATCACTTCAGAGCAGGAAACAGAGCAAACATTTATAACAAAATAAAAGAAATTACAATCCATGAAATCCAACTAGACATCTGACATGTATACATACACCCATTCATTCCCTGACATTGGAAACAAAATATGCGTAAAAATTAATTTTAAGCACAAGGTCTTCAGCTTGTTTCTGCATGAGTTTTACTTGAATGAACAAATTAGAGAGAATCTTTGATGAGAAATCATATAAGGCCAACAGTTTATCCTGATCCTTTAAGATTTCAGAAAGGGTCTCTTCATTGAATTCCAATACTTGTAAATCTTTCTTAAGCTGGTTTCTATCTGTATGAAATGCTGAACATAAGAAGAGAAGGTGCTCTTGTGATGCACAAACTAATGTATTTATGCTGCAGGAGTTACACCACTTAGACACTTTTGAAAATTGGATAAATTTTTTACTAAAGTGCCATGAATTTCTCAATAGGTACAGTAAATTCAAGATAATCTGAAAATGTATCTGTTTTGTGGAAATCCCAAAAAAAACCAGCAAAGAAACTCAAAAATTGCATTACAGAGGATTCAATATTATTCAATATCTCTCTCTCTCTCTCTCTCTCTCTCCACATTGTGAGAATAACAGGTTCGATTTGTAATGAAACTTTCCATGTGGCCCATCAAAAGCTGGTTCCCTTTCCCGGGGCCATGATGACATTCCAGTCACCGTTGGAATACATTATTCCTCGGGTTCCCAGGCCATCCTGGAGCACCTGAAATCTACCCCAGTCACGTCCCCGTCTGCCAACTCATTTCCATAAATTTATCGCCATCATCTCAACACACACAGACCCGCAGGAATAAAATGTACGCTATAGGTATTAAAAGAAGAAGAAGAAGAAGAAAAAAAAAACCAGTCAAAGGTTATCTCAGTATCTCGCCTTGAAGTCGCAAAGAAATCGATTTATGAGCCACAGAACGAATCAAGTCCGTGAGAACTAATCAAGTCTTTACGGAAGCTCATTTCCAACATATTGTGAAAATGAAAAAATTAAATAAAATATTCACAGCGAAAATTTTTATCCCGTACCCGAGGCCTTTTCTTAGTTTCATCATAATATGCAATCTCACGTGGGATTTCTACGAGTTATTGCATCAACATTCACCGGGTATGAACAAAGGAAACCTTGTTCATAAAATAAATACAAAAATTGCGGGTTCCTTTTCTTTTTCTTTTGTGGGTGTGGGATGAGCTGGGCTTTGAGGGTCAAGTTGCAATTCGAAATCTCTCCAAGGATGAGCTTCATGTTGAAGCAGCGATTGCACAACAATATCTGCCTCCATTATTTTTTCAGAATTTCAGAAATTACGCATGTTTCTCGCAAGATAACAAAGACTACCTCTTTTCTATTTCAAAAAAAGTAGATAAATAAATAAATAAAGAATATCTCAAAATTTCCCTGACTATAGCTGGAGTGTTGAAAATATTTTTTGAAGATTCATAGCAAATGAAAATCCATTATTTCCCAAGAACCAGAGACATTTAAATTTTCCCTTTAAAACAATTAGGACGATTTTTTAAAATCTTTTGCTTGCTGAAAAAATTTGCAATTTATCTTGAAGAATGAGGAATTATCAAATTAAATGTTCGGTCATGTACAAAATATTTTTGGAAGCTTCATGACAAATTCAACGAATAATCTCAAGTAATTACAAAAATTGCGGGTGGTTCTCACAATCTTCCAATTCCTGAAAAAAGAATTCGTAAATACTGAATATTTATATCGTTTTTTTTAAATTTTTGATCAGAAGTTGAGCATTTTTCGCACAGCTAAATAAGCTTCCTCTTGGCCTCTTTTAATTCGTCGAAAATTAGTTTGAACTCTCAAATATTGAAAAAATTCAGGAGTTCCATTTTTGGTTAACACGTGAAAAATGAATTTTTAAATCATACGAAACGGGTTCATCCGCTATTCTAAGAAATACTAAAGAAATTACTAATTTTTTCACTCGTTCGAAAGACTAAATACCGTCTTGTGAATCCTGGAAAATATAAACTCTCATATCCAATTTTTGGTGAAAACGTGGAAAATATTTTTCAAGATCAAAGACAGTTTTATTGATTAATTTGCAAAAACACGTAACAGAACTTTACAGAAGTCATCAATTTTCCTCTCAAGAAATCCCAAAAAAATTTTGGCAGCTTTTCTTTTCTGGAAAAATAATATTCACTCTAGATTAAATAATATCTGATTCCCCTTTCTCCATTGGCACGTGATTTTCTGAAGAAAATCAGAACAAATATTATTTTGAATCCTTCAAAAGTATAAACTCTCGAGAATGGAATTAATTTTCAGTTCCATTTTCGGTAAACACGTGGAAATTACTTTTTTAGAGCATCAACACGGATTCATCAGCTCACTGAACGTCCCCGTGATCAATCCAGTTAGAAGATCAACCTGATCAAAATATCCAGGCCATTTGATGCAAATTGATTTTTTCAAGTACTCCAACTCGAATGTGTTTAGCATAACCCGTCTGAGGAAAATTCCTCAACATGACTATATAAATTCTTTTTTTTAATTCGTGTTTTTTGAAAATTTATAAAATGTGTCCTGCTCTGGTGCACAAATTTCAAACAAATTATGATTCAGTTGAAGAAATATCGCTGATTTGGAAAGATTTCAAAGAATTTTCAAATGGCATTTTATCATGAACTCAACCAGAAAATTGCGAGGAAAATTGCGCAAACATTTCTGCACTTTTCCAGCACTCCAAGTCGAATATGTTAAGCATAATCCGTCTGAGCAAAATCCTTCAACATGAATATGTGTCTCCTTTTTTAATTCAGTGTTTCTTAAAAATTCATTTTTTTTGCTCTGGTGCACAAATTTCAAGCAAATTGTCATTAATATAAAGAAATATCGCTGATATTGAAGGATTTCAAAATTTTGTAGATGGCATTTTTTTATGAAATCAACTAGAAAATTGCGACGAAAATTTCGCAAACATTTCTGCATTTTTCTAGTATACTATAACTCGAATACGTTTAGCATAAATCGTCTGAGTAAAATCCCTCAACATGCCTACTTGAATTCCTTTTTCTTAAATTCGTGTTTCTTGAAAATTTATAATATTTTTCCTTCTCTCGTGCACAAATTTCAAGCCAATTACCATTAATGTAAAGAAATATTGTTGATATGGAAGGTTTTATGAAATTTTGTGAATGGCATTTTACTATGAAATCAACCAGAAAATTGCGAGGGAAATTTCGCAAACATTTCTGCATTTTTCTAGTACACTCTCCAACTCAAATATGTTTAGCATAATCCGTCTGAGTAAAATCCGCCAAGATGACTATTTGAATTCATTTTTTTATAATTAGTGTTTCTTGAAAATTTATAATATTGTTCCTGGTCTGATGCACACATGTCAAACAAATTACCAATAAGTTGAAGAAATATCGTTGATCCGGAAGAATTTCCAAATTTTATTAATAACTTTTTATTATGATCGCAACCAGAAAATTGCAAGGAAAATTTCGCAAAAAGTTTATCGAGCGTGCTAAAATTTTTTTTTTTTTCATGATCTGGAAGTTTTCTTATTTCATGGAAATGAGAAATGCTGATGTTATTCGAAGCATGAACTGAGCTATAAAATTTGTCACGCACGTGAATTTCAAGATTTTAATCCATTATTCAACCCCCCCCCCCCTTTGAAGTCTGTTGAAATCTGACTGAGGATAACGAAATCTTTACAGCTAAAGCCATATTTCAAAATTCGGTCACTCGTGATTTGCGAATTGCGACATTGTTGAAAGAACCTCCCCAAAAAATACACCCACTGCTTTAAACTGGAAGAACATTAATGGCGTAATAGATGGAAAATAAAATGAAAAAAAATTATTGTCAGACACCGCAAGTGAAGCAAATAACGTTACGCAGCAAGTTTCAACCCGCACAAAATCCGGGACATTTTTCACCGCCTACCAAAAAACTTTTTTTTTTCTTCTTGAACAGACGCCTTTTCTCTACATTCTTTGGGTTGGTCCCACATGTGACTGGGGAAACCCTTTGTGGGTTCCACTTATTTCCATGAGTACTTTGTTCGAAAATAAAATGAATATAATCAGCTGGGGTTCATTTAAGTTTTTAAAAAGGCAGCAAAAGGTGCTTCAAAATACTGTACACAAATTCCACTTTTATTCATTATTCAAAAATTTTGATAAAAATCAGCAATCAAAAACCGAAGAACAGTATATTACTGTATACAAAGAAAAATAAAGCAGAATTTTCTTCACAACGAATTATTCATTATAACAAATTTGGTTCTTTGGTACATGCAAAAAGCAAAGATGCAATTTCGTTTTCAAGAAATTTTTCCCATTACGACGCATTTCGAAGCTCCGAAGACTTCGTTATAACAAGATTCTACTGTAAAAAAAAAAAAGCCAGAATGTCAGGCCAAGTTTCGTTTTTCTTCTAGAAAAACCTTACAGAGATTCAAAAAAATATTCGTAAAAAATAAATTCGACTAACCCTAGTATTTCTCAGGCTTCTGAAGAAAAGCACAGGGTTCTCGCAAATATGTTTAATAATTTATAATCAAGTTTAAAGTTTGGAAAATAATGAAAATTCGCACAACAGCCATGGAACATAAATATTTGAAAGCAAAGCCAAACTTTTAAGGGATATAATTTTTCGCTGTTGGTTTCCCGAACAATTTTTCATCGTGTGCCAAATATATATTTTTTTCTGAATCGACACTTGGTTTCCTGTTGCCAAAAACTGGGAAAAAACCCTCTCTGATGGGTTATACTTTCCCATGGAACCCTTGAAAAAAAAAAATGAAGTCGACGATTGTTCATGTGACTACAAAAAGTTATTCCAAATCTCTCCAACGATTTCGACCCAACTTCAAAAGTTTCGAATTTCATCGCGATTTGAAAATCCAATGAAAAATAATTCAATGGCTACATAATCCAAATTCATAAAAAAAATTAAATTGAACTGTTTTCCAGAGACGTTTTTCAATGTATACTAAAATATTTCGTTTTTTTAAGGGACCCATTTTCTCCGAACATTCCTCGGTTTGCCTCAATTGGAACTTGGAAACCCTTTCTTATGGGTTCTGATTTCTCACGTTACCCTAGTAAAAAAATGATAAAATAAATTAATTGGAGCCTTCAAATGACTCCAGAGTTCAAAGAACTGGTTTTTTTACTTATTTCTGGAACGCTTCCCAGAATTCACGTTTTCAAACTCCAACTAATAATCTTAAATCATACGTAGGAAACCTGTAAAAAAAATTTTAAAAAAGGTACCCGGAATTTCCAGGGAACCCCCAATTTGATGTATTTCTGGCTCCCAGTCTGGAAAGCAAAGAGTTGGAAGCGTGGGAAGTGGAAGAAAACACCCCCATGATATTTTCTCAGGTAGGCTTTTGAGTGGGAGGTTTCTTCTTCTTTCCAAGAAATGTAGGGTTACACAATTCCGAGTGGAAAAAAGGTTGGGTTTTCACGGTGCCCCGCATTATTAAATATCCCCGCATTGATCAATAATCAGGCTCAGAAACGGACATGGGGAAACCCTAAAATTTATTCCAACATAACCGTCACAATTTTCTATGGGGCATGATTTAAAATCCCCCATGGAAACGAGTTCATGAATCAAGTCTGGACAGGAGAGGTTTTATTTATTCATGGAATGTGGGAGCAAAAAAAAATTATTATGCATTCCATCGAAGAAAATATCTCGGGGAAAACACCGGGTTCAAAAATAACTTATAATTTTAATTTTATCGTTTTCAGTAACACATTTTTGAAATTGTTGCGCAAAGGTGTGAATTTAATTTTTTTTAAAGCCGAGACGCCAAAGAATATTCTATAATAGGAAAATTTTTTTGAAAGACTTCAACTTGAAAAGAAATCAATATGCAGAAATGTTGACAAAGGACCAATTAAAAAAATTTTTCATTGGTTTTTAATGTATATCACTTGAATTGTTTCAAGATTTCCATTTAAAATAGGAAAAAATTTCTTGCTCATGGGTAAAATGAATCTAAAAAAATCAGAATGGGGTTTGAATTGCAACTAAAACTTTGTCCTGCACTAACATCGATTTAAAATATTTACTGCAAGTGAAAATTGCATTGCAGTAGATGGATTCGAAGTTATTTAAGAACAAAATTACTTAATATTGTCACATAATATTTTAAAGAATGCTTCACAGGCAGTTTCAATTGCAATAAAGTTTCTCAAAAATGCAACAGCAGTTGCAACCAAAAGGCACACTTTTGGAAAAATTACTTCATGTGCTCAGTTGAAAGCTGAAAATAGATTCAACTGAAAATCATAAATTCTGTGATGATGAGGGAGTGAAAAGAAAGTTGATGATGGATTCATGAGACAGTTTCACAATACTGTACAGCTTTTTCTTTTAAGGAAAAATCATCTGTGCAGAAATTCAAGGTCTTCTTCCATCAAAGGCAGAGTACATTTCAATTTCCAAGACAGGCAAGCTCATAAATTCAATTCAAAAGCCATCATTCTGTCAATTAAGAAATGAATTCGTTTTCTGGATTCCATATTGACCAGATCATTCTGGGAGAATGGTGTCAGCTGGAAAATACACATCAGAAGCTTATGCAAAAATCAAGTTTTAAAGATGTGGATTTGAGGGGATTTTGCTATTTAGTTGATCATAAACTTACATCCCTCACATTTACATATTAAACTACAGGGAATGGCCATTCACATTTCAAAAAAGACAAGTGAGTATGTCATTATGTCTGGAAAAAAGTGAATACTGTAGTGATTTTGGTGTCCTCCACATTATAGGCATGTCATTGGATGCTTTAGTACCAATACAAATGGATACCCAATAACAAAGTAGTTGAAAGTTGTCAGTCAAATGAGACTTTCAATGGTGTGGATAGTGAATTACTGGACATATATGTTCCTGTTATTTTACTGACAGGAGCATGCTGTCAGATGCACAAATTTATTCATTGGAAAATGCTACAGCCTAATCAAAGTCAATCAAACCTTATGTGCATGCTTGTCATGACACTTGCATTGCTAAGTACAACTGAAATTTACATCCAAAATGACAGGTGAAACACTCAATTTAGCAAAACTTGGAAGAGGGTAAGAATGTCTAGAACTTCAGATGATCTTGAAAGTTTGGGTTTTTCATAGATTTCAAACCTCTGCCACTGAAATTCTCCCATCATAACCCTTTAAACCAAGTAAATGATTTAAAACATGTTTTTCAGAACATAATCATCTCACAACTTTAAAATGACTAGATTGAATGTCATGGGAGGTCACAAAATTCTAGATGCTGTAGAACAGAATGCTTCTCCAGCAATTTTATTTTACATTCCAATCACATCTTTCAAGTACCGCATTAAAATTTCACTCCTAATGTTTCAAAAAACCTAAAACATTAAATAATTTAAAAGGAGAATGATACAGTGTTGATCAACTGCAATGTTTGAAGAAAAGATATTATTCATTGAAAAGCATCTTGTTATATTTCTGCTTGATGCAACTGTAGCATAATTTGTCACTCTTTTCTGGAATTTCTTTTTAACATGAATCATGCTTATTTCAACAAATCTGTGTTTTGTCCTGGCTCAACACAGCCATACAATTTTATTTGTATTTTTAAAAAGATTTTCTTGTGGTCTGTTTCTACAACAATCATGTCCACAACAGTTCTGAGTCCAAAGATGAAAAACTTGTTTGCATACAGTTCTCTCCCCTGTTAAAAGCCATATGAAGTGTGTTCTCTATAAAAAAAATCCTTGATGCAAAGAATTCTTCCTGTCCGCTTGAATTTTGCTGTAGAGACAGTCCACCTGTACAACAGATACAGGGTGAACAAAAAATGAACCAATTTTTGACATAAAATATGTCAGTAGTTAGTTGAGCTACAGCAACCACAATAAGAACACCAAAGCTTATTCAATTATCTTTGAATGCCATGTGGTTTTATGGTTACAAAGGCTACATGTATGGTCATAAAAACCTTTTGGATGAAAAATATAACAAAAAAAAAGCTGTTGAGCAACTTTTTCCACTAATAAGCTGCTGTTCTCCAAATGAGCAGCTTTTAAGGATAAATCTGGTGCCAGCCCAGTGACTTAACTAGCCAATTCCATGCTGCCTTCAAGACAAGGGTGCACACATTCCCAAAATTCAGGTAAAAGAAAATTGAACAAGCTTCCCATTGGTGTTATTTTTCTTCTGTGATTTAGCTCAATTTTCTGCAACTTGAAAATCGGTTCCCTTTTTTTTTCTTGGTCCACCCTGTGCATCACTGCTAGTCCCATACAAATCCTTTGTTCATTGTAGCATGGTACGTTTTACTATTCTTCTTCATACACTTGTCACCAGAATAATTACTCACCTTGAAACACTACTAAGGAATCCTCAAGTGCCAGACTTCGTTTTCCTCTCGATCCCCACGCGGATATCAGCTATAGGCAAAATAACTGAACCCGAAAATCCGTTGCCCACGACGACGATGAACGCCAACGGAACGGAGAGGCATAAGATGTCGGAAAGAAATCTTCAGACACGTCTATACTGTATAACGAGTAACGTTCGAACGCGCACGCGAACGTCCCCCAACACACACGCACACACGCCACGAGGGAGTGATGGAGCCGCGCGTCTCGCCGGTCGGCCGTCTGGTCAACTACTGACGAAGGACTAGCTTCGAAACGCGGACCAACGACAACGGAGCCCGCGGTTGGTTCTTTTCTGGATCGCTGATGCTCATTCTCATATTTGAAATGCTGTAGCTAGAAGAAGATGAAAGAACACGTACAAAGGGACGAGGGTACTTAGTTGATGATTTTTCCTTGTTGTTGGTGTCTTCGATGCATAATCGAAATCTGAAACACACGGCGATTCTAAAGCTATCGTGTATAAACCGCGTAAACACTATACAGTCTCTCATCGTCAATCGCTCTTACGGCAGCCTTAGCGACATCTGGACTTTGAGAGAGACACTGCTGACGAAGCCCCCAGCAGCTTCGTAACGCCGACGACCACCACTATACAACCACCTGAAGTGACGATGGTTCTAGAACAAAGGCAGGTAATTGATATGATGATCTTTTAGAGTTCTTGTGTTATTTTACACTGCTGGTCACTGTTATATATCATATTATTGAAATACGAATGTGTCGTCGTCGGCTATATCTCTCGTCCTAAGAAGCAGCGACATCTAGAGTATGCAAGTGGGACAAGGGTCGAGCGTAGCGTAACTGGAGCTGGCAGAGGGGGGTGAAAACTGTCTGCCTTATGCAGTGATGTCACCTGGATTTTGGAGTGGGACGAGTGTTGTCACCTGGATTTCGGTGCACTTTTAAGGGAGGGATCATGCGACCGCTGCAGAATTCTGTATATTATGAATATATTTTTGTTTGTAAGGTTCAGTAAACTTTTGTTTTTGCCAGTAATGTGATGATGGAGGTTGAGTTATCACGCTGGAATGGATCACACGCTCCAGTCGCCAATACCTAAATATTGTTTGAAGGTGTAGTAAAGTTCGATTTTCCTCATTTGAATTTACAAAGGCACAAACTAGTTGACCAGAAAAACTAATCGATCATGCATACACTTGAAAAAAACGTAACTCAATCACTGAAACCATTCCGCACAAATAAATCTTCAGTTGGTTTTTTATTCACTAATATAATATTTTTTTGAAAAAATGTAAGTGATTGAATGAAGTACAGTATTGTGCAGTATTCACCTTCCCACAAGCTAAGATAATTTTTTGTATTCCTTTACAAATATTTGAAAAAGTAAAGGCACACTGTGTAATACTGTAATGTCCATCAGTTTATGCGTATACTTAGAGTTTGTAAGAATTATGCTGTGAGTTTATGTCTCTGATTGGAGCAAAATTCTGACTTCAAAATGCATGTGCTCATCTTATTCTATTGAAAAGATAAAATGAGTGAGCCTTAAAAATCACTTCTTCATCTTATACCACCATTACATCAGAAGTTCAATTGGTTTGTGAAGGTGCTGGAGGCACAAATTTTAATTCACTCAGGGAGAAGCATTTCCATAGTTCTTATTTTTCACACACATATATGAAATTTTTTGTCTAATTCAATTTTGACTTGAATTTGGTTCACAGAGGAGCAGGAACATGACAACAGGTGTTCAAACAATACTTGGTTGGAGGAAACTTGAAATATGTATTAAAATTTCTGAACTTCATTGAATTGAAAAATGAGAAAACATTATTATTCACTGGTTGCTTTATACATTCATACAATTTTCCTGGAGCTTTTGGTATTAAAACATTTCCATAATTTGAATTCAGGAGTATAATATCAGTTTTCATTTTTTATATTTTTCCTTTTTTAAATAATCGTTTTATTTAAAACGATTATTGAAAATAAGTGGATCATTGAATTTCAATTGATGGAACCATTTGATATGGTCGTATTATAAAGAAGTGTTTTCATATTCAAGATGCAGGTACGTAAAAATTGAATAAAAATTGTATTTTGTGAATAATTGTGAGAAATCCTGGGTTAACACTTGATGGGACACAAAGGAATGACCTTTTCGGGGTTCATTCAAAAAAGCACCAGCGCAGGAAAAATAATGAAACCCGGACGTGTTCACTGAACCTCCAGGAATTAAACTCGTCACCATACCAATATCTAATGAAACCGCGGAATGAAAAAGATGATCGACCCGCCATCAGCACAAAAATATTCCAAGCACTCACTTCCTTCTATTTTTTTTATTATTCTCTGAAAAATACGTTTTCAATAAGGAAGCAAAAATTATAATTATGTATCCAGATATTTTAAATATTTTTCGAGGCAGAGAAAACGCTTCAGTTGGCGGAATTCGAAACACGCGAGACCCGAAACAGTAATAATAAGAAGTTGCCAGCATCAGAGTCCGGAAATGCGTTTGGCGTCGATCGGCCGCCGATCGTCAGTCGACTGCTGCTGTCGATGACGACGAACGAACGAACGAGCTTCCGACTTCCTCGACGACAGGGGACACGGCTCGTCGTCGTCGTCGTCGTGTGTGTTTGCTGACGACGTTTTTGGGTAACTATACGGGATTATAATGGGAGGCTCTCCCCCGAGGGCAAGGTCGCGGTAATTGGAACATTTCCTCCCGCCTCCGCTGGTTGACATTGACGCAGGGATTGTTATATAAATGCAAGTATATACACACGTGTGTATATTCTGAACAACCCCTCTTCTCATTTCTTTTTTTGTCATTATATTTCCATAGTATTTTTCTTCATTTTATTCATGGATAATGACCACCAGCAGTGACGATTATTTCTTTTCCGGGGTTCCCGTTTTCCGTGAGGTTTTCACACCCATCGCTTTTTTTCTGATGCGATTATTATTATTTTCTTAGAACCCACATTTCGAGGATAGATTAATCAAATGATCACAGGGTCATCCTCGACGATCGAATGGGTGTTTGAGGGTGACTGTAAAGCGTGGAAAGTCATTTATTCAGATGATTTTGATTACTGATGAATGACGCATTTTATGATTTAAAAAAAGGAGGAACACAAACTTTTATTTAAGGATTTTCAAAGAACATTAAAAAAATTTTGAAATTGAAGATTAGATTTTTAGACACGAGGTGTTCAGGGAAAACATCTAATAGCTAATTAATCTTCAGACAATATTGAAGAACTTTGACAAGAGCAAATTTGAAAACAATAAGGAAAAATAAATAAAACTTAAATTCCATGAATCTTGATGCAGTACTAATCAATATTACTTACAGCTGGGAATTTTGTGGGAGAAATGTTAAAAGCATTCGCTGTTTTTATAATACAGTAAAATAATTGTAATGTTTCTTGGATAAGCAAGCTTCAAGGATAAATCAATCAACTGCTCAGGGTCATCCTCATTAACAATCAAATGGGCGTTTGGATTCCAGCAAGGCATCAAGAAGATATCTATTTTGCATGAAAACTTATCCAAAGCAACTTATCCATGAATCTTGCCACAAATTGAAAAATTTCAGACAAGTTCCTTATTGGATAAGTTTTGGGTAAAAATTGGATATTTTCTCAATTTTTATCAAAAAGTCAGCCATCAGAAAACTCCTTATTGTAAATGACTTTTGGATCCAAAATAGACAAGTTTTGGAGGAATCTGGGGCCTTTGGATAAAAATTGGACATGTTACTCAATTTTTCTTCAAAAGATGTCCTTTAGTTCCCATAAGAGTTTCACTTTTTAATATTCATCAGTTTTTCCATGGAAGTTTTTCAGCCTATACCAAGACATTTCTGTTTTCAGGAGTTAATCCATTCAAAGTACTGCTCTCCAATTTACTTAATTAACTTATAGGGTTTATTGAGAATCATCATTCATGGCACCTAGGTATATATTTAGCATATTTATTCAACTATTCAAATGTTACAACAATTTCAACTTAGAGAACTCTCATAATTATTCCTGTGTATTTTATAAGAACACTTTTACAATCAGGAAATCATTTTCCTAACCTGGGATTCTACCCACAAGCTCCTCATTAGGCATCCAACCCGTTAGTCAGACAGCTATACAGCCCACTTTTCTTGCATCACTGGATTGTAAATGTATATTTATACCAGCAGCTTTGGTGGACAAGTTCAAAGAAATGGTCTGCTAGAGCAGTGTACCCAAACCTTATTGAGCCCTTTTTAAAAAAAAATTTGAGGACTAGCAAATTTCTTAAAAAAGTGTCTGCAGAGTGCAGACTGGCAAAGTTTTTTAAAATTTTTGAAGAAACTTGTCCACCAGCTCTCCCAACATAGCGGACAAGTTCTCCAAACTTGTCCACCAGACCCACATTTTTCTGGTCAATATCTTCCATGATGTCTTTGGAAGTCCTGCAATTGGGAAAAATCTGAAAGTGGAATTGGTAACAGTTTGATTCCATATAAAATACTGTATAGTACTTTTATGATTTTGTTTGATATTATGATATTACCATTATATTATGATATTGTCATGATATCAATTTTTATTACTGTATCTCCTTTTGTTGAATAAAGGAGATGCTACATAAAATACTAACTTTCGCAACAAATATCTATACACACATGCTTCTGTACAAAACAAAATCAAACTTGTTGCATTTGATGGGAGCATTCAAGAAAAAATCCTGATCACTTCACAATAAAATTCCAGGAAAAAACGGTCTGAATAAAAATTACATTCGAATTTCGAAAATTTCCGTCATCTCGTACAACCAAGGGAATTCGCAAAAAGGGGAATAAAACGAAACATTTCCACTTCGCATTTATAAAAAAGCCAAGACTCACGCATGAAAGCTTTCAGATTTCCATGAAAACAAAAAATTCGTTGGTGCAAAAAAACAACAACAAAAAAAGCATCAACCACAGCAAACAGTTTATCACAACTGATGTTTCAATAACAACCTTTTCAAAAAAGACTCTGGTGCGCATCAAAAATTTTGGAAAGCCCCTTCGTACTCTCATCATAAATCAACAACAGAAAGCCGCCACGGAAATTAATTTCAAAAAAATGTTCAAGAAATTAAAAGACAAAAGTGATTTTTTGAAGATGACGAGGATGAGAAAAAAAGGAATGGAAAAAATCTCAGTCAGGAACCCGTTTTGTAAACAGCGGCAACAAAGTGCTGAGCCTCCGTTTCGTCCTCCTTTTGTTGGTGATGAAGCAGTACAAGAGGATCAGGATCCCCACGGATCCCACGTGCATCATCGTGGTGACAGTGTAATCCGCAGAGGAAGAGGATCCCTTGCCCTGTCGAGGTTTCGTGTCGTCTGTGTCAATAATATCTTCTTTTGGCCAGGCTGGATGCAATTTGGACTCCGCACGTTTGGCAGTTTCTTTAATGTGGGATTGTTTTGGGGCAGGAATTTGTGCCTGTTTCTGCCGGATGATGGCGCTGGTGTCGTATCGGTTTTGTAGGAATTCCAAAACTTGTTCTAGGATCCATTCAGAGTTGGACTTGTCGTAGCAATTTGGGCAGTGTTGAGGTGCTGGGAACTGAACCTTGGGGTGTTGAGGGTCTTCTGATGCATCCCTTGCCAATCTTTTGTTCACCTTTGATTAAAGGAAACATATATTTTACAATATTATGATCATTTTGAAATAGAGTTGAAATTCCAGAGTAAAGTTGAGATTTCAGAATAAAGTTGAAATTTCAGAAAAAATTTGAGATTTCATCTCAAAGTTGAAATATCAGAATAAATTTGATATTTCAGAACAAAGTTTATATTTCAGAACAAACTTGAGATTTCAGAGTGAAGTTGAGATTTCAGAATAGAGGTGAGATTTCAGAATAAAGTTGAAATTTCAGCAATAATTTGAGATTTTATCTTGAAGTTGAAATATCAAAATAAAGTGGAGATTTCAGAATAAAGTTGATATTTCGGAATAAAGTTGAGATTGCAGAATAAAGTTGAGATTGCAGAATAAAGTTTATATTCCAGAATAAAATTGAGATTTCAAAATAAACTTGAGATGTCAGAATGAAGAAGATTCCATGATAAAGTTGATATTCCAGAATAAATTTAGATTTCAGAATAATGGAGATGCAATATGAAATACAGTTGGCATTTCAGAGTACAGTGAAATTGTAGAAAACAGTTGAGATTTCAGAGTACAACTGAGATATACAGTATTTCAGAGTACAGGTGATATCTCAGAATGAAGTTAAATATAAGAATACCTTCAAGTTAGAGAGTTTCTGAGTTAATAGGTAATTTCTGCAGATTCATCAATGAATAGGACTTAGTGGCCACTTTACTGGAACCTCTAATGCATGGATTTTTCATGTAATCCCTGATGTCTCATCCATCTGGGAAACCATAGAGACAGTGACTAGTGTGTCCATATATTTCCTAGGTTCTCTGGAATATTTTGTAATCTTGTAAATGAAGCTAAGCTTAACCTCATGAATGCATTTGGAAATAGAATTGACTAAAAGAGGTTAGAGATTAAAACATGGAAGTGCTTGAGTGTGTAAAATATAAATGTCTTGAGAGTTGAGAGAACTGACCAGAGACCAACTACAAATTTAAATTAAAGAGCATCAGATTTGGAAAGGGTTGACTCCTCAGCAAATAAGTCTGAATATATTCGATGCTTCACTTCTTGAAATCATCTAATCAAGTGCCAAGTAAGAACTCAATCTAAAATTCACCTAATGTCATGTGACAGAATTAAAAAAAGCATAGAAGGCTCACGGAAGTGAGCTTTTCTCGAATGAACAAAAAGAAAACTGCAAGCTGCCTTACCTTGTTGTGGTTCCTCCAAAGCCACAAAACCATTTCAGCTAGATCCTTGAACTCCTCCCAAGTATCAGTAGCCATTTCCACAAAATGTCTTGCACAGTATCTGCAGCTGAAAAAGTTCTTGATGAAGCCAAAAATGCCTTGAGGCACTTCTTTGAACCTTGCTTGGTCATTCTGTCTGAAAGCTTCCATTGAAAGAACGTGGAACAGTGTCCATAGGCCGCATGGAAAGCCTCTGAATCTGTTAATAATGATTTTCAAGTATAGGCATTCAGTTCAAGTGTTTAGTAATAATAGCCCACAGGTGGGCCTTCCACAGTAAAAAAGAGAGGTCAAGTTCCCCACAAATGCAACCAAGTAGCATTCATGTGAAAATTTTGTTGGAACCGTTTTTTTGAAAGTATTGTACTGTAATAGCTGGAAAATGAGTAGAGAGGTGTTTTTGATCTTCAAAGAAAGGGCACATTTACTCATATATTCTCTCCTGTCTCGTTTTATAAGCATTCTAATTAAAATTTTTTAATTTTCAATTTCCTTGGCACCCAAAATAAACAACAAATGCTGTAAGAAATTTGAATCACCGGTATGCCAATTTGAGGATGAAAGCGTTCAAGTTTTTGGATATGTAGCCTTCAGGCATAGTGCCAGGTTTTATCTGCAAAACTTTGTGCCACAATAAGGAGTAAAAAAAGCTAGAAAACAAGAATGATTAGAAGAGCCAAAGTTGAGAAAAATCAAAAAGGTTGTAGCATTCCTGTCAAACAATTTTCATCCAAAACAAAAAAGTTACTGCTGTGTGACATTTTCTTGTGTTCCTACAGCAAGATTGGCTTTCCATTTCTCAGGGTTTTCCCAACTTTGGCCACTCTGCCAAATTCAGCTGCAATTTTGATGACCTTTGATCAAACCAAAATGCACTAGCATGCAAAAAATCCCAGCACTGTTGCACAATGGAAAATAACCAGCCACTGCCCATGTTTACTTTCATTGCTGCTCTCAAGACAAATCAGGCAACAATTGGAAGAAATAAGTCTGAAAAAAAGGATTTTGACTTGGAAAGTTATTTCAAGTTAGGAAAGAACAATTGCAAAAAATATATCTAGATTCAATTCTCAACTGGAAGTCACCCTTCCCAATTAAAATGTTAACTGTTGACAAAATCCTTCATCATAAATTACAAAAATGCCCTCACAATCAAAAATGGTTGGAAGTCTACTCAAAAAGTGTTCTTTCTCCCTCAAATTTAGATTTGATACCATAAAAATTATATGTTAGAACCATTCAAGTACTGTAGTTGTTTTCCTCTTCCAATTGACTAAATTTTTGAAATTTTTTGAAGTTACATGCATATACTATATGCACCTCAATATTACTTTCAACACAATTCAATTTGTTTGACATCAGCAATTAAACTAATAAATTTGCAGCTAAATCTGCATGTAAATATTTCTTTTTGTTAATATGATTCACAGAAAGGGAAACTTTTTGGGACTTACTTGTCACTGCTCCCTTTGCAAGTGATGTAGTTCTTGGATTTTGGAATCAAACCTCTACCATCCATACCATCCAAAGGATCCAAAAACTGCTTGAATTCATCACCAGTGAAACTTATGTGCTCATTGACGTACTTTTCAACTTCTTGAAGCCCTTTGAGAACAAGGTCTTCACCAGGGAAGTAAACAAGAAGCATTTGAAGAAATTTAATCAGTGCTTGTCTTGGTTGACCATTGACTTCCCTCTTGAGGACAACTTCATGCCTGAGGGCATAACCTATTGCACTTTCCAGATCTTCCATATGCACTGGGATGAGGGGAGGGTACTCAGCTCTTTTCACAGTATTTGGTCTCAAGCTATGGGATTCATCAGCTCTTGGCACACCTGAGTTGTACTCAAAAGATTCCAACACCTGAAAAAAAGATTTAGGTCTGAATTGTAAGTGGTGTGAAATTTATCTTTGTCATGAAAATTACCTTTTCTTTTCCTAGAAGATGCTCAAAAGCAAGGTGAACTTGCTCTTTGAGCAAGATCTTGTTCTCATGTTTCTCAGCAATGTTACCATTCTTGTCCAGGAAAATAACTGCTGGCACTGACTGTATCTTCAGTTGATTTCTGAATGGATGATTTGGACTTATTCTGAAAGCTTTCACACCCTTGTAGAGGGCTGATTCTAGAAGCAATGGTCTTGTGTCAATGTCTCCTTCACTTAACTTGTCAGAGCCTTCAATGACTATCATCCTTGCAAGGTCCCCTGGTTGTGTTGGTGGGAGGTCTTCATCTCTGAAAAAAAGCGAAATGCAAATAAGCTATGTACCAATTTCAGTTTTTCCAAAATTGAAAAGAAAATCAATTATATCAACATTAAATGGATGCATCAACAAACTTGGGAAAATTTCACCTCTTGATGAGTCAACATTTTATTGTGCTGCCCTGAGATGGAAAGCATGGCAAGATTTAGGGTTTCTTTCAAAATTTGGTTGTTGTGGCTCAAGGAAGTGGTTAAGATCATGGTGAAACACCAAAGCAAATTTTCATCATTTGGTGTGCAAAGGAAAAACCAGTTCAAGTTGCATCCTTTGCTGGATTGGGACAGCTTTAATTTAATAAAGGGGGTGCCCTGCAATTTTACCATAATCTGTTGCTGGACTAGGGTCAAATTGTGAATTAGTCAAGTTGCAAAGCAATGTCAAATGCAATGTTTTCTACATAAATCAGATTTGAAAATGTTGTGCTTCTGGGTTCAAATTATGGGGCATTAGTCAAATTGTGAGTCAACATCCCCACAAATTTCACCATCAAATTGCAGGACAGAAAATTTGCAGGGTGTGGTCAAATTGTGAAGTATCACTTGTACTTCCATTTTGGACAGATTGCATGAGAAGAAAAATGTACTGTAGTAGTTCAAGGACCCATACAAAGAAACAGGGGTTCATAAAGAAGCAGCATAGACTGGGTACCATGGAGGACAGGTACCACAAAGTGAATAAGAAATTGACAAGTGCTGTAGAGAAGTTAGCAAAAAATCCTTGCTGGTATAATTGAACAGTTCAGAACTCCAGCTTTCAATCTCTTATTCATTCCTCAGTTTGAACTGCAGTATGGATTTTACATATGAGTTCATGTAACACAGCTGAATGAATAAACAGGTTAACTTACAAGTTAAAAGTAAAAGTCCTAATGTACTTTTAAAGGCGCTGAGCCATTTAAAACCTCTTTACCAATCCTCTATCAAGCGTTGTCTCCAAACAATGGGTTCAAAACAGAAAGAGAGTGAAGCTTAAACATAATGTCTTGATTTTTAACCTTTTTTAGAGATCAAATCTTAATTCCTAACTGATCCACAACTTAAAAAAAGTTTTGTAAATTTACCTCAACAGCCGCAAGTGAGGATAATGGTCCATATTGTATTTGTCTTTAACTTCTTCTGCAAAGTCAGTCAAGCGACTGATGAGACTTTCCACTGTTTCCCTGACCACAGCTTCTATTTGTTCTCCTTCAAAATCCTTTGAAGTGACACCTGGTGGGAAGAGGCGAACCGTTGGATACCCCACTGGAACATATCGTCTACAGATGTCCACATTGGCGTCATCTGCACAATCCAAAGCACCAAGGCGAAGTGCTCCTCTCCAACCTTCAGGAAACAAATAGAAAAATGATATCACACATTGAATATAACCTCATCATGACATACTAAACAAATATTGAAAAACATCACATGTTCCCTTTTCGCCTGAAAATGGCATTTTGTCCAAGAATTTGATTTTTTCCCGAAATCAACTCTCAGCTGTATGCCTTCCCAACTTGAACTCAGTTACACCATTACCACTAGCATAAGCATCCCAACCAGTCAAAGAACACAAAAAATGTTGAGAACCGCAATCAGAAATGTAGCCAGATGACAATTCTCAATTGATTGTAAATTTTCTGAAATATCTTGAAGAAACAATTTAATTATGCCAAGAATTTCTTGAAGAAAATATTCTAGATTTCTCCATACTGATAATAAACGGATCTGCGAGGAAGAAATAGGTTGCTGACCATCACTAGAATTATTACTGCAATTAAAATTTGAATGACAATGAAAATATTCAGTAAAAATTGAAACCAAAGTAGAAAATTTCCAGAAGCATTTATGCTAAAATGAATTTTGAAATTACCAAAAAGAGTTGGACCTTGTTAACTTGAATCTTGATATGCCAAATTTCTTTGCATGTTGAAACTTGCTTTAGTCACTTGTATGGAATCCCTAAAGAATAATCTGTTATAATATGGATGCAAGTACTGTATATGTCCTATACTAACTCACAGACATCCACTTCACAAATTGAGAACTCATTTTTTCTGTTCTTTGAGCTATTAATTATTCTGTAGATTCAGGAAGTACAGAAATTTAATTTGATGATTTTTGAAAGGAAGTGAGTGACTATAGTTGGACAACTACAGTATTCCCTTGCCTAGAAGTTCAGCCTTCTGTCAACTCATGTATCCAGCATTTAAAAGTCCTGAATATCATCAATTTTACCTTCCTATAACTATTTTTTAGTTAAAAAGAAACATTGCTGAAAATTCAAATAACTTCCTTAGTTTCATAGAGTAATACAAGACTATGAGCATTTTCAAAGAACTCTGAAAGTTCTCATGACCCAAATTGGGCGCTTGAATGATTTCTTGTGAGAACTATGATAAAATGGAACTATTCTTCAATGTCATGAATTTTTTCTAGATATCTTCATGAAACAAAGAAATCTGAAACTTCTAATGAACAAAATGTGCACTTGAATGAGTTTCTCATTCAGCTATAAAAACGGTTTTGAAACATTTTCTTGAATGTCATTTTCAACAAGTTCCACTGGAAAACAATGACACCTTCCAAAAAATTGATGGAAATACTTTGAAATGTTTTTTGAATGAAAATGCATGAGACCACAATATGCAGACACCCCAGATATTGACAATTTGACTTTTGGAAAATGGAAAACAAAAAAAGCAGGCCCTACATCCAGAAATGGGCTGGAGTTAGGGACACTTCTGTGAAATGTTTTCGAAAAATTGAAACATCTCTCTCAATTTTGATGTATGTGGCGGAAATTACCAGAGCAATTCCTTTGGCAATTTCAGGGAAGCAAATTTTATTAGCAGAAACTTTTGGTTGGTTTTACCTGTGAGCTGGTCCAGTTTATCTTGAGACACAAAAAACTACATGCTGGAAGACCAGAAAGGGCTAGAAGATTCCCAAATCATTTCAGAGTGTTCAAACCTTGGTTTGCTGCATGTTTTCCTTTTATTTTCATACAGGAAAGGAAAGGAAGTCTTGTTTCAGTGCATGGTTTGCTCACCCCAGGATGACAGCCAGGAGGCAGCAGCAAGGACCTGGTTTTGCAACTGGTTTTCTTAAGATTTGAAGGTTTTATTTTCCTGACAATTTTTGGAGTCGGATGAGTATAAAAATGGTGAATTGTTTGCAGAAAGCATCAGAACATTTTCAGTTGCATGAAATCTGATGGTTCCCTACCATCTTGGGGATTGTTTTGAAATAAAACTGTTGTTAGTGGAGTATTTGCCTAAATTCTTCTTCACACATTGGCTTTGCTTCATGCCCAATTTCATCTTTTCATTCAAACAAGTGCAGCATAAAAAATTCAAACTCCAAGTATCTTTCAAAGAAATCAAGCTATTCATATGCACAAAAATTGAAGAAAACATTTCAATAAAATTCACTCTAATTCATGATCAAAGGCAAGCTGATTTTGTGCTTCTCTTTTCAGAGTTTTTCTATCATCTGTGCATATTCCAGCAAGACCTTTTTTTTTTTACTTTTTGATCTCCTTTTGATCCCAAAAGATCAGACTGTATGTGGTTGTTCTCCCCTGCTGTTTTCTAAAACTTGAAGTTGAGGGGAAAAAACTGTTATAATATTTTTGGAGTACTTGTTCCTAATTTTTGACAAAAAGGAGAACCAATTAAATTAATTAGCATTGGTCTAATGGAAAAGGAGACTTGATTTAGGGACGTTCCAACATCAGGAAATTCTTGATGCACCAATCATGTTGGCATCTCAGGGTGTAACTGTATAAACTCTGCCCATGAAAAAAACAACAGTAGAAAAAAAAAAAGAATTCCTCATCAACAGCTACCCCTCCGCTCCCCCACCCTTTTGATTGTGTATAACTCACCATTGATTTCTACCCCTAGTTTCTTCCAAGTCGGGGCGAACCCCTTGCAGAACCCACACCAAGAGCTGTAGAACTCCACCACCCACGCAGCCTTGCTTCCAAACACCCACTTTTCAAAATTCGTGCTGTCCATCAGCTGCACTTTATCCGATGCCGAATACAGACCATCCACTCTACCAATCATCATCAACAATCCAACAACAACTACCATTACACACACTCTCACTGGCGCACAGGGAAAAGGCATTGTACGCGCAGCAGCCATGCTGGCCATGGGATAAAAAGGGAACAAAATAAAAAAAATTGGACCTGCGAAATAAGAAAAAAAAAGCAACAGAAAATAATTACAATCCCGTTCATATCCTGAATATAATGCAACTTAAAAATTTCTAAAATATGTTACCAATTCCAGTCAGAGGAAGCAGAAAGAAATGCATATTGCAATAAACTGCAGAGGTGTGAACCTGGTGTGAACAAGCAAGATAACCCCAAAAGAACTTGAAACTCAACAGGAACACATTCATAACAATAATAATGACATTTTATATTCAAATTAAGTTGGGAAACAGGGGGGGGGGGTGGGGTTGCTGAGGGACTGACATCCACTGGTGGGTGGTGGCACTCAGTTCTATTAATGAATGAACAGAACACTTTATTTTCCGCTTTTCAGCAGTCACAAGGTTCAATCAAGATTTCCACAACCAAACCCCCTTCCCACCCAACACAAATCCATTCAATGAAATTTAATCATTTCAGAGCAGGAAACTGAGCACAAATTGATAACAAAAATGAAAGAAAATACAATCCATGAAATCCAACTGGACATCTGACATGTATATGCATACACCCATTCATTCCCTGACATCGGAAACAACATATGTGTAAAAATTAATTTAAAGCACAAGGTCTCCATCTTGTTTCTGTATGAGTGTTAGTTGAATTAACAAATAATTAGAGATAATCTTTGATGAGAAATCATATATGGACAACAGTTTATCCTGATCCTTTAAGATTTCAGGAAGGGTCTCTTCATTGAATTCCAATACTGTACTTGTAAGTCTTTCTTGAGCTTGCTTCTATCAGTATGAAATGCTGGACTCAGTTCTACAGACTTAAATCTGATATGAGGATTCGTCTTTCATGCAAGAGAAAAAAATTCCTCCAGAGGTTGTCTGTGTTCTGCCATCAGAGGTCTGTTGTGAGGGATGGACTGTAAACCACTTCATTATCAGCATATTATTCAACTGAAAAATTCAATAAAGATGTTCACCCAGTCAAGCCAGAAATCAAGAAGAAATTCAGAATTTACTCAACAGGAACACAGTCATAACAATAATAATGACATTTTATATTCAAATTAAGTTGGGAAACAGGGGGGGGGGGGTTGCTGAGAGACTGACATCCACTGGTGGGTGGTGGCACTCAGTTCTATTAATGAATGAACAGAACACTTTATTTTCCACTTTTCAGTGTTCACAAGGTTCAATCAAGATTTCCACAACCAACCCCCTTCCCACCCAACCCAAATCCATTCAATGAAATTTAATCATTTCAGAGCAGGAAACCGAGCACAAATTGATAACAAAAATGAAAGAAAATACGATTCATGAAATCCAACTGGACATCTGACATGTATATGCATACACCCATTCATTCCCTGACATCGGAAACAACATATGTGTAAAAATTAATTTAAAGCACAAGGTCTTCAGCTTGTTTCTGTATGAGGGTTAGTTGAATTAACAAATAATTAGAGATAATCTTTGATGAGAAATCATATATGGCCAACAGTTTATCCTGATCCTTTAAGATTTCAGAAAGGGTCTCTTCATTGAATTCCAATGCATGTAAGTCTTTCTTAAGCTTGTTTCTATCAGTATGAAATGCTGGACTCAGTTCTACAGACTTAAATCTGATATGAGGATTTGTCTTTTATGCAAGAGAAAAAAATTCCTCCAGAGGTTGTCTGTGTTTTGCCATCAGAGGTCTGTTGTGAGGGATGGACTGTAAACCACTTCATTATCAGCATATTATTCAACTGAAAAATTCAATAAAGATGTTCACCCAGTCAAGCCAGAAATCAAGAAGAAATTCAGAATTTTAATAAATTGCAGAGGGTCGAGTTTGTGTAACCGTTGGCAAAGTTTAAATAAAATGTGTCCTCTGATGAAGACAAAATATGCCACACACAAAAATCCGCGTATGACTCTGTCAACAATTTCCAAAAATAAGTCACTAACTAAATCCAGAAAAGAAAAAGGAAAAAACAGAACTGTTATAAATATCCCACAGAAGGTCGTCGCTCAGAATGTGTCACAATTTCAGCTCAAGGATTTCCGCTTCGCGCTGAATAAGTCGGGGAAAACAAAATAGATACTGTAATTGAATTTGTGCCAATTGGAGGCACGGAATAATAAAAGGGGAAATGTGGTTTTTTTTTTTAGCATATTAACCACGAAGAAGGAAGAATATAGCAATGTAAGTGGGCAGATGGTGGCAGGTGGGCGATCAGGAGTTCCGTGGGAGAAACCAAGTCGGTTTTCCGCGAGATAATCTTTCGCTCCTTTGGCGGGAGGATTGCGTTTCCGACGACGACGACGACGTCGGTGACGACGTTGTTAAATGATCGACATGTCGGGGGAAACTGAACTTTGATAAGGTTCCCGAATATATGAGGTATTATCAATATATCCAGTTGTGGGTTTTTTCTCTCACCTAGATTTTCATTTTTTTTGCTGGTCATGCATTATTTTGCGGTTCACAGAATGATGTTGGATTTCAGTCGAGGAACAGGTATAAAATTTTCAGACTTTGTTCTGCAACAATTTTTATCCCTTCTTCAAAATGCATGGGTGAGAACTTCGTCTGCCAAAAAAAGGAGTGTGAAGTTTTCAATTGTTTCAAAACAAAAATTTACATATTTGCACTATTGCGTGACATGAAAAAATGATGGTGTCTGATTCCAAAATGGATTCCAAAAATAAAAAAAAGTATTTGCTGAGATACTTTTATGCGTTACCCAATTAGATTCATTCCAGCATTCATGAACTAGGTGTTTTCTGGTCATTTTTGAACCAGAAGATTGTGTACCTGCTGTAAGGGTCAAATTGTGAAACAGTCAAATTGCTACACAATATCAAATTCTAAGTTTTCTACATAAAATTTGACATTTTGAGCTTATCTGCAGGTCAAATTGCAGGGCATCAATATTGAAGATATGTGAAAGAAAATTCGAAAAGAGGAAAGAATCCAGCTCATTTTTGGAACAGTTCACATGCTGGACACTTTTTGCATGATTTGTGCATTTCATAATTCATGCCAAAATTGCCAACTTATTTCAAAAGAAAGAGAAGAAATGTTCAACACAATCTATTGACTTGAATGGCCCCATTATAATTCAATGTATTGTTTTCTGAAATTTAAATGATAAAATTCAGCTTCTAACAACCCAGGAAACCAAATGCCCACATTTTTGTGTGCCAGTTAAGGATATGCTAGGAATGCATCCAACTTTGCATCCACATTATGTTCCTTTGGTATACATGTACAGAAACAGGGAACATCCTATGTGATCATGGACCCAGAGGATGGGAAAATGACACAAAAAGGCGGATGTGTCATCATTGCAAAGCAGTAGAACATATCAAAGAAATATGTGGCTATGACATGTGCCATTTGCATCCTGAAGGAACATGTACACAAGGTCAAAAATGGGATGCATCAAGCAAGTGTCCTGAAAGGATGCATGTGATGCATTGCAAGAGGATGCATCAAGTCCATATATCCAAAATGAACATTTGTGTTGGTGTTAGCTAGATTCTGCATTACATATATGAATTTGTAGTTGTATCCAGACATTCCAAAATCACAATTGAAGCAACAATGAGGATGGACTAGCTGAAATGTAATGATATATGCTGTTTGTAGATATAATGCATATTGGGTAAAAGTATTCAGCATGCTTCATTATATGTACATTTCATTATCACAAATGGCAAAAAATGCTGCTTTCATGTATGCTTTCATGTTTGTGCTTTGTTTCCTGCTTTGAAGTGATTGAATGTCTTTGGGGGGAGTTGGGTTGGGTGGGGAGGGGGTTTGGATGCGTGAGTCTTGGTAGTTCCTGTCGCGAATATTTCAATGGATACATTAAATTTGATACGCTAGCTTTAGAGAACCCAAATTCCCCGACAAATTTAGTCTTTCATTTAGTATCTGTGTGGGAATCTCAGAAGACCTTGGTTCCCACAGATGGTCAGCAGCCTCCAGGGCTGTAATTTATTACAGATGTCCTTCCACAGCCTTCAAGGCTGTATTTTGTTACTAATTTCCGTTTGCCATTTTTCGTTCTTGGAGGACAGTTTTCCTGTTTTCCAAGTTCATCTTTTTCGAGTCAGTTCGAATCACCGAGTCGAGCGTGAACGTTCTTCAAGATTTTCGCAAGATTCTTTGTGTGCCGATATATACCAACTTTAAAATAGGGTGTTTTGCACCCCGGTTGTAGCCCGACCAAAGTCTTGTGTTTTATTTCAAACTCCTTTTATAAAACTTTCAACTTTAAACTCTAATCTTTATCTTGTCGGGATTTATTCCCAACAATTTAAAATAGGGTGTTTTGCACCCCGGTTGTAGCCCGACCGAAGTCTTGTGTTTTATTTCAAACTCCTTTTATAAAACTTTCAACTTTAAACTCTAATCTTTATCTTGTCAGGATTTATTCCCAACAAAATTGGTAGCAGAGCGTGGTTTCACGTCTCTTCTTAACAAACCTTATCAGAAAATTTTCTATCAAAATTTTAACCTAATTTCTTCCTTGCAAGTCTAAATTTCTAAACTACTAAAAAAGGCATACTCATTCCTTTCTAATTCAAACGAACCAAGTGTGAATTTTTCCCAAGTGTGCGTGAATTCCTCTTAATCATCAGTGTATATTCAAACTTCCCGAGTGTATGTGAATTCCTCCTAATTTCCTAGTGTACATTTCAATCTCCCATTGTACATCGAAATAACCCAATCATTCTTGGAGGAAAAGTGTATATTCTTTAAATTCTGTAGACAACCTTTCCCCTTGTGTGTACATTCAAAGCCCTTCACATTTAAAGTAATGTCAATCAAATCAAAACGTTTCTTGATACCTATATCTAGAAGAGAAGTTCAAAACCTTTTTTTGCTAAAATTATCAAGAGAACTCCAACTTACCTCTCCTTCAAAATTTTAAGAGGATTCAAATAAACCAGTCTAAAAACATCATCTTTAAAATGGCACGAGGGAGACCAAGAGGGTCCAGAACCCCCAGAAATTCTACTGTTAGAAGTATTTCAAGACCTCAAAGGTCAACCACTCTCAATCGTTTGCAAACCACACCTTCTCGAAGGTCCGCTAACAATAGATTTACCACTCCTAAAGGAGACCTTATCTCCAAACTGTTTTTTGTATCTAGAGCCGTGGGTGCAGGACACTTAAGCCTTTCCAAAAAGAACCCTGAAATTCAACTCAACTATGCTAACGAAGCCCTCAGCACCTTTATTGAATTTCTATCTATCTTTGAATCCTCCAATCTAGAATTCCTCTCACAAGAAGAAACTGAACCCGTAAACCTTCTTAAAACTGAACTCCGAAAAATTGCATTCCTTCATCCTAAAAATTTCAGGGAAAACTGGACCTCTCTTCGTCCCACTCAAAAACATATATTGTCAATTGAGTTTCCAGACCCTCCTCAAACTGAAACTAGCATCATTAACCCTAATGACTCTAACCAAACTACCCCTCAAAGGGAAAACGTAGTTTCTGCCGAAGCTGGTTTAATGATCTCTCATATTAATGAATCTACTGATGTATCTGGATCTACTCTTGGAACGTCCTCTTTGGATCACGATGGTGAAAATAGAAGCATTGAACCTCAATCAAACTCTAAAACTCAAGAATCTCTAAACAAGCTTTTTCCACTTGACGAAAACTACATTGAAAGCCAGGTAAAACTTTATGGGCAAGGAAAATTGATATGCGTAAATACTAATTCCGAAGGCTTTATACAGAACTATACTCAAAAGGTCATGAAAAATTTCAGAACTTTTAAAATGAACTCCAAACTTGACAATGACTTTGATAGGGTCTGGAACAAATCCAGGAAAATTCATGAAGCTCCTACCAAGGAATTCACTTCATCTGAACGACGAGATCTCCTGCTCCTTCATTTTGAAGACAAAATCCTAACTGTAATTAACGAGCTTCATCAAAAAGAGGGTGAAAATGACTATCTTGAATTGGTACGAATGTTATTTACAAAATTTGGAAATGTAAATCAAATCACTCAACAAATCTACAATAACATTGAAGAACTCAGCCCAGCAAACAACTCTAAACAAGCCATATCTCAATACATGGGAGAAATAGTGAACTACGTGGCCAAACTAACCGTCTTAAAGCAAAACATATTTCATATTCACAATCGCATATGGCCCAGCGTTCATTACGTACTTGATCAAGGAAATTTTTATGAGATCCTCAAAGGACAAATCACTCCATCTCTCCAATCTGAATGGGAGACAGACCCTGAGAAAATTTACCGATGGTACTGGAAACAACTAAACACCGGAACATTCAGAAAGCCTAGAGACGAACTGGTTACTAACTACAAAACATCAATTAACTCAAAACAGGTTCAAAATTTTAGCAAAAATGTTGAAACAAACCAACCAGCCACTAACAACCATGGAATATTTATGGTCACTGACCGACAGCAAACTCAAACTCACCAACATCTTCTACAACCAAAACAAGAAGTTCAGACTAACAATGTCAAACAAGAAAACAGGGTTGTTCTGAGTCCATATCTTCCCAGTCAGCAGCAAAACAGTAATCAACAACAAAATCAAAACTACACCTCAACTCAAGGACAACATCAAAATCAGGGGTACAACCAAAATCAGAACTTTAATCAGAATCAAAACTTTTGGCAAAATCAAAACTACCAGCAAAACCGAAACTTCTACCAGAGACAAAATTTCAACTCTAATCCTCAAAGGAACAACTTCCGACAAGGAGACAATAATGTTGTTGTTAGAAAGTTTCCCCCTCCCTGCTGCAACTATTTTGGTGAAGGTCACTTTCCCATTCAATGCACAAAGACCTTGGAGGAAAAGAAAAGAATCATTACTGAAAAGAAGCTCTGCTGGAACTGTCTCAAGAGCGACACAGAAACTCCTTCTGTCAGAGCAGGTTCAGATGCTTCTATAGTAACAAAGATCATCACTCTACAACATGCAAATTCTTTAAACCTATGGATACTAGACAAACCCCTGCTCCCTCTACATCCGTTCCTAACCCTAATTTCCCAGTCAACCATGACCTCAATGAAATTTTGACGAAACTCGTCAACAATAAGGTAAATGAAATCAAGACTGCTCCTCAAGAAAACTCTTCAGTTACTAAGTCTGAAAATCCAGCAGCCTCTACTTCATCGTCCTGACTAGAACCCGAACCACACATTCAGATTAATTTAACCAGAGGAAGCTATCCAAATTCCTTTGTAGAAACGGCAGAGTTTCTAGAAGTCGAGTCTCATGAACCTATCTTTGCCTTATTAGACTCAGGAGCTCAAATCAACCTAATCACTTCAGATGCAGTCAGCAGACTAAACCTTATTGAGGAAAGACATCCTACA